>JZKD02S2388591.1:391337-401659 GCA_000966675.3 Picea glauca | reverse complement strand
ATATTTTCATGATTTATTCTTATTTAATCATGCCTTTGAATCGGTTCATTCTTCGACCATCACGCCTCTTTGATTAATCAATCTTAATTACTATTTATTTATTTTACGGTGAAGGTTTTCCATAAATTGATCACAGTTATGGATCAATTTAATCCTTTAAACTCGATCCCGAATCTGTGTTATATTCTCAGAGACTAGATTCCATGGAGGCACTTCCTTTAAACTATTTCATATAACCGTGCGTCACAGAACCACGGGTTTTACCAACTATAGCGATGTATATTTAAAACACGTATAGCATATGACCAATGGCAGTGACCTCACACTTAGGCAATTAGACCAAACAAGCGTTTGAGCATTTCTCAGTTCAACGCCCACGATTCATCCTCCTGACGAGATAGACGGCTGACGAGGTTTCAGCGTTTAGACATTCGAGTCTTAGTGACTTCAACTATACTAAAATCACGATCACGAAATCGCCAAAACAATCAAACACTTCATATTACCCACTGAGATGGACGGTTGTCGAAATTTTGACACTTTGCCATTTGGGTATTCGTTACATCCAACCTTTCAAAACTCTCGATTATGATATCGTCGATTATATATCAAAACCATACAACCAATTGTGGTGACCAGGTGCTAGACCAAATGCACACTTTGAATGCCTTATTAGAGTCAACGGTCGTGATTCAATCACCCACTGATATGGACGGTTGTCAGGATTTCGACATTTTTCCCATCGAGTCTTCAAGACACTGCTCCTAACAGAACTCCCGGTTGCAATATCGCTGATATGATCAGATGGTTCATGTCTGTTCCATGGAAGAGATCAACGATCCATCTTAAACCTTAATCTGATCCCTTCTTTCCTTAATCGAACAGTTGTGTCTTAATCAGGTGTTGACATGTGTGGTTGTCGGGATTTCGATGTTTTTCCTTCGAATCTTCGTGAACTCCAACATTTCAACTCCCAATGACTGTAAATCACCTGATGTGTGTCCCTTTCAGAGTTTTGGCATTCGAGACTTCCTGACACTAGAGTTTTTTCTTACAATGCAAAACTCTGAAGTGAGACTCCCTAGGGTGATGTAAATGATTACGTCACTTGATGATGTGTCACAATCCTATTAGCTACCACATGCCATTCATATATGCGATATACACATGCCTGTAATGCCATAACAACTTGACACTTGTCAGTGTCTGAGTATGCCACGTGTCCTTAGCTGACATGGTCTCTTGTGTCGTTTTGCCTTGGTTCAATACAATGGCCCTCCAATGTTTTCCAAATTCGACGGCCCTTATCTTATCGCAGTTTCACATTTCAACATTCTTGTGATGAAGGGTCTCGACACTCCATGTCACAATCGTCGAAATAGAGCTTAGCTGCACTAGCTCCTCCCCTCCTCGTGACCATGAGTTATGACCCAGGGTTGAGTGTTTCGCATTTCAGGATTTCGAACAACTCTCATCGTTCTTTCTCTGAATAATGAATCCTCAAATTTATTGATCCAGTGCCACATTCTCACCTTCCAACCGATGGCTAGGATCTCTTCACGACCTCACATATCGCGAGGTCCCACAACACTTATGTTTGAATTTTCCATTCTTCAAGTCAGTGAAATGGCGACCCTTCGCCACATGCCATCCTTGACAACAGACGGTCCCAATGCTTTTGGAACGATCAACGACTATGATCCTTTTGGTACGATCAACAACTATGATCTTTTCAGAATGATCAACGGCTATGATATTTTCGGATGATTTGACGGTCAAGAATGACTTCGCGAATCATCACTTCGCAAGCTCATTTCCTACTCAATCGACTGCTAGGATTTATTCGATCCAATGGTCTGGATCTAATTGCAATTTTGCATTTTGGTATTTTAGAGGTTAGAGCACCTCCCTTCTTCCGACTCTTGATTTCCTGATATCTGATTTCCCGAATTCATTCTCACAAAATGTATAGATGGTTCACGTCGCTCCTCATATTTAGATTTTAGATCTAATGGTCTTCGATGCTCCTTCTCCTAAGCTTTGGAGTTCTAGTGACTTAATCTCTTATACTCCTTGCATCTATGCTAGATCTAATGACCCACGACTATTGTTCCTGTTGGCCCCAACAATCTCTATCGTCCATCAAGATTATTGATGGCTCCTTTCTCTAAACTCAAGGCCAACCCTTCTAATATTAACTCAACTCTCACCCTTCATCTGAGCTCTTTCAAGCCTCTATCCTTCTTGAGATTTTATCAGTGGATTGTTGATCCTATCGTGATCAACAATAGACACAAAATACTTTTGTACTTCTGAGCTTTGATCTTCATACTTATGTATAGTTTGACATCTTTAGCTAACTAATATACCTATTAACATCAAAGACAATTTGTCCAACACCTAGAGTGATTGCTAAGGTTGAAAGAATGAATATTAGACAAGAAAACCCTGAGGAAGGCCAAGAAACTAAGACCATGGAAGAACCCCAGAAAGAATAAGAGATTGCATTACTACAAATGAAAGACACCTTGAATGATCATAGAGATATCATCTTATTAGAGATCTTCAATGAAAAAGAGTGCATAGAAACAAAAATAGGAGACTTCGACCTAGACTGTGTTTTGGATGAGGAAACACAGGTGAATATCATGACAGAAAGAACATAGGAAATTTTGGGAAAGCCTACTATGATTCCTTCATTGGGAGGAATAGGATTATTTAGAGGAAAGTTGATAACCCTATGTGGAAGGCTTACCCAAACATCTATGAGTGGTCATGGAACTTCGATAGAGGAATAATTTGACGTTGTTAAATTTATTGAGAACAACACCCCATTTGCTATGTTACTAGGAGAAACATGTATTGAGAAAGATCAGACCCGAAGAAAATAAGAGGAATCTATAGAACATAAAAAGCAAGACCTAAGAGACTTCATGGCTAGGAGAATAGCACACTTATTGAAAGAAAAAGAAATCCAGTCGAAGCTACTGAGGACCAGAAATCTGGATGTTGAAGTTGAAAGAACACAAGAAGACTTGAAACACTTGTCTGTATAGGAGAGTAAAGCACCTACCCTAGATAGAGAAGAAGTATTTCCCTTGAAGCCTAGGAAATACCACCAACAACGCGAAGTTACTATGCCAAGAGGAGATAATAATTAGAATGGGAAGAGGAATATTGAGACATAGATCATAGGGAAGAAGGCTAGAAAGCTCAGCAAGAAGAAAGAAAAGTTGGAGGAATTATAGGAAGTTCCAAAGAAGACTTCGCAGAAGGAAGGTCTCCAGAATTTCAACTTCGCCGACATATCAGAGCAACACAGATTAACACTTCGCCATGGCAGAGAAATATAACCGTTGGAGGCATTATGAACGTTAGATTAACCGTTGGGACCATGCCATAACGAACATAACTGCATTGATGAAGGATTCTTTTCCGTTGGAGGGATTCGCTACATCGCTATCTACTTATTCTGTCAACTGTTGCACCGAGAACACTTTTACCAATTATATATGAGCCAACAAGAGAACTCATTATTACCGCATTATGTTTACTGAGACTTCGCCACCTTTTCTATTGCATTGAGCGTTTGTTCATCAACCTGAGTTATCCGATCTTGAGCATGCATGTCAGATGAACTCAGCGCAGTAGAAAAGTTAGTAGAAGAAATCCTAATCGATCTAATGGCTGAAAAGGTAATGTCCACAGGGATTCAAGCTTCATCGACAAAATGAGTGCAAGCCTCTCTGTCGATGCTTGTGGATTTGAACCATCCCAAGTTGTGACTAAGAAACGCACCAAGCATCGCGATGACTTGGTGAATGTGAAGCTATTTCCATCAATCATGCCTGACTACATCCCGTCTCTAGCCGACACAGTGAGTCATGACAGTGTCCCAAGGGACTTCGATTACACTTTGATTATTGTGTACCTCCTGAAGGGGATACATGCAGTTAAACCATAGTTGGATAAGATCATCACATTTAAGATCAATGACTTCAACCTAGGGGATTACAAGAACTACAACATGCTTGACCCTCATAGGTATTTGACTAGGACAAAGGGGAAGAAATCAAGGATAATCCACCAACCATGGACTATGGGCCTCGTACAGTCCATTATTCTGAACATAATGAAGATACCCCATTTTGGAAGGCACTAGGAGGTTAATGCGTGTGTTAAGCTCCTACTGTCATGCTTCCATGGTGGCTATCTAGGGATAGACAGATGCATCATCATCGACCTGACGTTGATCCATCAAAACATGAGATTAAGCATGTAGGGATCAGACCCACAAGACATTTACACAGGAAAGGATGCAGACCGTGCCCTAGCGGAGAAGATTAAAGATACATATGATGATGTGGAGAAGGGGAAGTGAGGCTACAAGGTAGCCTCCATTGAGAATGGTGTAGTGTGCCTTTCTTTCCAGTGGATTGCTGGTAAGCTAGTAAGAAATAACAGACCCACGCAGGTCATGGGGTTTGTTGTTGACCTCGCAGGAAAATGCATGGAGGGGCTACAAATGAACTGGGCAAGCTACTTAGTTAACTAGTTAGAACAAGACTGTCACGAAGCCCAGGATCAGGGCTATGAGATCCATTTTAGTTCGTTGTTGATCCTCATCACGTTCATTGCTTGGGAGACATTGGAAGGTGTGACCTTCCCTAAAATAGATCCATCTGAACCCTTAGCCACGAAGCTCACCACGCTCTAGTATTCGAGCGATATGGGAAAACAATGGTAGTTAAACGTAGTGTTCCACACCTACTACCAGCAGTTAAAGAGGGATATTGAGGTTGTCCCTCGTATGATGTTGAACACCCTGCACAGGTTCAGGACATTTGTGAAGTTCCACGCAGACAAACATTTTATCTATATCACTGCATGCGGAGACAAACACAAAGAAATACTACATAGTTATTACAAGCTCACAGAGGAGGACCTAGAAGAAATAACTAAGGAATGGCCTAGAGATCTCCTTATCCCTGTTGACCCTGCAAAACTATCCGACCCCGAACTAATCGAAAGCCCGATGGTCACTCACAAAGTGTATGATACACCTGGAACTAGTAGAAGGAATAATACAAAAGAGGTACAGAAGATGAATAGTGCATCAGAAGAGACTACTTCAAAATCACCTAGTGAAGGAGGTGATGACGAAGTAGACAAAGAAGAGAACAGTGGAGAAGAAGACAAGCAAAAGCAAGGTGAAGTAACACTGCCTAAGGATCCCATTGATGAAGCTGAGACATCCAATAAAAGAAAGGTTTCCCCCGTGAAATTGTCATCACGGAATAAGTCAAAAGATAGTAAGACCAAGCTATAGACTGTGCTCATGCTCAATGACTTCGACTTCATCATCACAGCTGTATGAGATGCCTCAGAAGACATTTTGCAAAAGAATGAAGCCAAGCAAGAGACCATGTATGAAAGGGTTGAAGTAGAAATGTGAGGGGCATAGAAAACCCTTCACTCCAGTCGTGTCGTGTCCACTGCGCCCCCGCCATCAGAGGAAACAGAGTTGGGAGATGAGCCTACCCAACTTCACAGACTAGCTGATGCGACCGAGGTTCACCTTCATTGTGTCCAAGAAGAAAAATAATAGGCGACAGAGGCCTTGAAGAAGGTACAAGAGGAAGTCATAAAGCAACGTCATGTTGCACAGCAGGAAAAAGACAACCTCCAAACAAAATTTGAAGAGGAGAGAGCGTAGATATAGAAAGAGAAAGATCAACTGCTCGCAAAGAAGATCAGAGTTAAAGAAGCAATCAACAGAGCACTTCGCTCTATGACAGGCTTAGAGAAAAAGGAGGAAGACCCAGTGGAGAATCAAGTAGTGAAGCTTGTTGAAGCCATCCAATAGCTTCAACAGAGAATAACATATCTAGAGATAGAAACAATATCAAGCACTTTGCAGGATGTGCAAGACCAAAGAGAAGCCACTGTTCGGAGTGCAATTGAGAGAATCAAAGCATTAGATTTTAAATGTAAACAACTTAGCAATAGAAGTGCACATATTTATAAGCGACTTACTGAGGAACCTAAACTGAAGACACTGGAGTCACGACTCCAGGAGGTAAAGTAGCAAGAAACAACAGTACAAGCATAATTGAAACTCCTGTCAGTAGTTGAGAGGATGAAAATATCCCAGAAATAGTGAACTGCTCAACAACAGGTCCATACCATACAGAGCAAAGTCATGGAAGTGGCTCAAAGGCTCCAAACAATCTAGGATGAAGCTTGCCAACTGTTTGAGGAGATTGAAGGATGAGAAGAAGAGATTTAACAAGTAGTCATTGCAGTTGAACAATGCTTTGAAGGACCTATGAACGAGGCAGTTATTCAAAAATTTGTCAAGCAGGAGACCCTGGTGAAGCAGCAGGTCGAAGTAGGTTGAGCCAAGATCAAAGATTTTTAGACAGAGCTACCCAGATCAGAGTGACTTGGGATGAGTCACAGGTGAGTGTTGGGGGCTTGTTGGCCCTCAACCATGTTTCGGAGAACCTTCGTCCTGTTTGACCACTTTTTGGGACTTTGACAGGTTGTCGAAGGTGGAGTGCAAGTCGAAGCAGAGATCGTGGAATCTTGCCCCCTTTTTGCTAGATTTTTGGGTTTATGGTTTATGTAACGGGTATGGGATGTCGGCCCATGGTCTTACCCATGTTTAGGCCTCATTTTTAATGTATAAATAGATATCTAGGCGATGTAAGAAGAGACAATAGACCTAGAAGAGACAAGTGGTGTTGTGCTAAGTGTAAGTGATAGTTGTAAATGCTTTGTGCATGTTGTGTTGGACACTTGCAGGGCTAAATGAAAGTGGGTGTAAGAATATTGTGTAGATTGTAAGAGGGATTTGTGCTACAACCTAGCTCAGGGAAGAAGGATCTAGTAAAATGTGCACATATCTTTTGTCCTATGCAGAGTAGGATCTTGTGGCTTTGTGCATGTAGATGATTGATAGAAGGAAATAAAGAGAAGAAGGGTTGGTGGATGTAGCCCCAGGCTGGGGGTGAACCACGTATATCCTTTGTTATGGTTTCTTTGTGCTTTATGGTTGATACATTATTCATAATATTTATGCTTAGTGCAATAATATATGCTTAGATGAATCTAATATGATAGCTTAGTATTGAATAATATGAATGAATGCTAAATCTGACCTATTTTGATGTTCTTAGTGCTTGAATATAGATTTGGGTGAATACTGCACTGCTCTGTAATTAGGGATTATATGCACTGTAAACAAAGGTTAAATACTATTGAACGATAACTACTAAGTGCTCTATTAAGGTGTTGTAATCACAGGTCTGTGTTCTGGCTAGGTTGCAAACACTTGAGTCCTGCAACCACCCCTACCTCTACCTCGGGTGAGACTTCATCTGCTTCGCAGGTGTTGCTGAAAGGGTCGATAGTTAGGGTTTTGTTGGTGCGTTGTTGAAGCGTTGAACCCTGGGTCTTCCCTTGTGCCAACAATGATAGAGGAGAGAAGTGCATATTTGTGGGATATAGTGAACAATCCAAGGCATATAAATTATACAATCCCATCACAAATAAGTTGATAATAAGTCGTGATGTTGAGTTAAGAAGAAGCATGGGATAGCAGCATAGACAAGACAACTACAATTGCAGCTAGTGTTCCACAAGAGAATGAAGAGAATGAAACTCAAATTGCGAATCCTACTACACAAGCAAATGTTCCTATAACACCTTCTAAGGAACCTATCACTCCAAATCCAACTACCCCAACATGTAATAACAACAATGATTCTTCTAATCCAACACTTGCATCACTAAGATCAAGGTCTATAAACACTTCAAAGAAGACACGTAGTCTAAGAGAAGTTTATGATGAAACACAAGAGGCTGAAAATGATGATTTATGCTCTAATTTTGCATTCTTAACACAAGTTGATCCAATTTATATTGAATATGCCATTAAAGATGACAAATGGATTGCAGCCATGAATGAAGAAATTCAGTCCATTGACAAGAATCAAACTTGGGATCTAGTAGATCTTTCTAAAGGGAAGGATGTGAATGGGGTTAAATGGGTTTACAAGACAAAGTATAATGTTGATGGAAAAGTAGAAAAACACAAGGCAAGACTAGTAGCTAAAGGCTTCACACAACAACTTAGCATAGACTACAATTAAACATTCACACCTGTGGCAAGATTGGATACAATAACGATGGTCTTATCTATTGCAGCTCAAAACAATTGGAAGGTTTACCAAATGGACGTTAAATCAGCATTCTTGAATGGCATTTTAGAAGAAGACGTGTATGTAAAACAACCACCTGGCTATGAAGTTTTGGAAGAAGAACATAAGGTATACAAACTGAAAAAGGCACTATATGGTTTGAAACAAGCTCCTAGAGCTTGGTACAACAGGATAGATTCTTATTTTGTGAACAATGGGTTTAGACAATGTGGCAATGAAGCAACTTTGTTTGTAAAAGTGAATGATGAAGGAGAAATCTTGGTAGTATGCTTGTATGTAGATGATTTGATATTCACAGGTAACATTTCAATTAACTCATTCAAGGCAGCCATGGAAAGAGAGTTTGATATGACTGATTTGGGGCTCATGAAGTATTTTCTTGAGATAGAAGTAAGTCAAAATGAACAAGTCATTTTTATATGTCAAAGCAAGTATGCTAATGATGTGTTGAAGAGATTTAAGATGGAAAATGTAAATCCGGCTCCTACACTCATTGCATTGGGCTTAAAGCTTAGCAAGGATGATAAAAGTCCTAGTGTTGATGCAACTTTATTCAAGAGATTAGTTGGCAGCCTTATGTATCTAACCGCCACAAGACCAGATATCATGTCTGGGGTTAGTCTCATTTCTAGAGTCATGGAAAAAGCAAGGGAATCACATTGGAAAGATGGAAAAAGAGTTTTAAGGTATATAGCTGGAACAAAGAGCTTTGGAATTTTGTATACATTTTCAGATAATTACAAACTGATTGGATATACGGATAGTGATTGGGGAGATAGCATGGATGATAGAAAAAACACTTTGGGGTATATATTTCATCTAGGATCGGGAGCTATCTCTTGGGCATCAAAGAAACAACCAATTGTGGCACTCTCATCAGCTGAAGCAGAATATGTTGCAGCCACATCAACAACTTGCCAAGCAGTATGGATGAGGAGTACTTAAGGGGGAGTGTTGGTGACGTGGATCTCCAGCTAGATCTTCTTAATCTCCCCTGCCATCATTCCTCAACTACTCTCCAACTGTCGCATTTAATTCTTCTTCCCTCCTTCTACATTCTTCTTCTATGTATCTAGACTTTTCTTCTTGCTAGTGTATTCGAGAAGCTTCTCCCGTCTCTTGAAAAACAAGACTCTGTTTTGAAAATTTTCGCTGCTGGATACACTGTTTTGGGATGAATGTGTGAATCAAAGAGCAAGCATTATTAAAACTCTGTTTTGTTTTAATTACTTAGCTATAAACTGTTATTAAATCTAGCTATAAGATAGATAGATTTTATTTTATTTTTAATGCTGCAAGGATCGAAGGTCACAAGGAATAGCCCAACCTTCGCTTCACTTGTCATACATGCGATAGTAGTTGATGAAAAGCCAGGACCACATCGAAGTCGACAACGATCGAAAAAACTATCTTTAATAGTCTTCTCGAACGCAATTTTATGCAATGAACGAGAATATAACACCGGTTTTGTAATCCAAAAAACAATCTTTAATAGTCTTCTCGAATACTTTTTCTCCACTTCGTTTTACATACTTTCCAACAATCCCTTAGACCAACTCACTTGAAGGTGCATTGAATAATGTGTGTGGCTTGACAGAAGCAACCAAGAAATTGCAATGTCGTCTGGACATTTTTAACTTGTTATTATTGACCGCATCGTGAACCATCCGTACATTATCACTTTGATGTTGTTCTTTTGGGATGGATCATATAATTAGAAAAATCTAGAATGCAATTCCATGGAAAGGACCAACAATATAACACCGACATTTGGTACGAATATAGCATTTCCATTTAGAAAAATACAACTAAGATAGTTGGTATGAATACCTTTTTTCCATCTCATTTCACACATTTATTAAAATTGAATTTTTCTTATTAGTTTTTCTAAGGGATTTGAATTCATCCTAGAAAGATAATTCAAAAAATACTCTTAAAAAAATGTAAATTTTTTAAATCACTTGTTATTTATAAAGGATGAAAAATATCATAAAATGTCAAAAGAAGTGTCAGATTTTCACTAACCCATCAATGTCTTCACTTTCAATGTGTAACATCGTCATAATTAAGAATACAAATTATAGCGAAAAATCAAAT
>JZKD02S2388591.1:329901-343366 GCA_000966675.3 Picea glauca | reverse complement strand
CTAACCACAATTGACTATTGTTGATATGGTCAATTTTGGTTCACTATGGCTAATCATAATTGATCTTAGTTGACTTAAGTTGCATTGATACTTTCCTAAAGTCTTAAGTTCACATCGCATCCATTCAATTGAATTGTACATTCTGTGGTCTTGATTATTGAGCTCTAATAAAGGGCCATGTTCCTTGAAAAAAAAACCTTACCTTCTTTGAATGAAGTGCACAAGTGCTCCAATTTGAGCATGGTTGGCTCATGCAACACAAAGATATCAGTTAAAATCTTGCCTTAAATTTCCCTTTTTATAAAAATGCATTAACATAATTCTTGATAAAACCTTCATTGTCCTAACATCATTGAGCTAACTTCACCACCATAGCAATGAAATACTGCAAACTTGATGTTGCCCCTACATGGACATTATTTTCATAAATTCGAAATACAAAGGATGGAAGGACAATCATCTATGCAAAGTAACAATATAAAAGCCATGGATGTGAATTGTATAAAAGCAATGGATATGAATTATAGGGAACCCATTTAAGTGTCAATAAAAAGAAATGAATTTGAATTCTAAGGAACTCATTTACGTGTTAATGAGAAGGGGGTGAAGAGATATTACATGCATGGAGCCATCAAACTGTCTAACAACAACCAATTTTGTGATTTTGACCATGAAATTGTTGATGGTCTTTCTTCATGTCTTACAAGTCAATCATTAAAACTTCGACAATTAATGAAACAAATCGAGAGACCTATTGAGTAAGGTGTAATTGTTGTAATTTTCCCATCCCTGAATTGCAATTTATCCCACTCCCTTTCATATTAGGTTACAACCACATTAGGTAATTGGAGGATGTTTGGAGCAACACGTGGAGAAAGGATGGGGATGCGCTCGTGGTAAATTTCATAAATCTACGACATAAATGTGAAACCTATTAATAGACAATTATTTGTCCTCATAAATATAAATGCATGAATCCGAAATTGTAAGGGAATTCACTTATAAAATCCCATCCATTTGTGTAGTGGAGATGAGGAGAATATGTGGGTATCCATGAATCTAAAAATTAATCTACCACTTTCCACTATTAAAAACATGTATGGACATAATAATATCCATTATACATAATTAATATATGAAAATATTTTAAAAATATAATTAATATATTAAATCATTTAAAAAAAATTAAGTTATATGCAATTATTATATTAAACATTTTTAAAAAACAATTAAAAAATTTATTTGCTATCAGTTTCAATTTTTTTTAGTAATATAATAATTTACATTTAAAACTTAATAATAAATAATGACAAAGTAGAAGCGTTAAATTAGAAAAACTCCCATGACTATGAGCTCTTCCAATAACAAGACCTATAATGGTGATAATATCATTGTATCTTTTAGCATGGATTTTAGTAGTGAATGTTAAAGGATGAGAGAGACATTGAAATTATAAAGTAGAATGGAAAAGGTTAAAAAACATTGAAATAAAGGAGAAAAAACCGCTATAAAACTATAGAATTGTGATAGTATACAATGTAACAAAAGCTTACTAAAGATTTTCGACCAATCAATATGAAGAAAAAACTATATAGAATTATAATTTAAGATTTCATGGTCTCCAAATTATGTTTACGACTTTCAACTTTGTCTTCCAAATTATGTTTAGGACTTTCAACTTTGTCTTCTTCATTGGCAACATTAATTTTCAAGTTTTAAGTTGCTTTACATATGAAATGTTCTTACTTAACTATACAAAATAATAAGAGTATATTATGGTTGATTGTTTAAAAACGATTAAACTTTTCAATATAGTAACTTAAGCATGTAAAATTCAAATTAATATTTGTAGTTATGAAAATAATAATAATAATAGTTATTATTTATTTTGAACTCGTAAAATCTATACAGTTATATATACATGTTTTTTGGAATTGAATTTTTAATTTTTTTAAGGAAGAAATTCATTATTTCAATATTATTTTTCAGAATGATTTCAACATTATCTTTGAAAAAAAAAATAGTTTCCATTTTGTATATGGATACATAGCACAATCAAATTTTAATAATTAATGATTACAAATAATAAGGTCATGAATGTCCATGAAAGTCTCGATTCAACCCAATTTAACAAACCTCCTTAGGTTTCTATGTGGTGTTAACTAAATTTTCACCACTCGACATAATTAAATCTAAACTATTCACAGTGGGAATGTAGCGTGCATCTTATCAGGGACCGATACCATTATAAATTTGCTTCCATAGCATGAGTCCTTCTGATTGAATGCGATAGAATTTCAAAATATTACTGCCATTGAATTACATAAGCACAAGAAAAGCAGTGGAATCTACCCATATGTACGTAAATCTCAAAGCACCCACATGTAAATCTTCAGAGCACATGAATATCTTAGAAATAGAAATTCTCTGGATTGTCATTTTAGTTTACCAGAGATTCCTAGAATAGTTGAGCATTTCTCTCTCTATTTAAACTAAGTAAAGGAGGCAATAGAGATTCCTAGATTAGTTGAGCATTTCTCTCTTAGTTTAAACTTAGTAAAGGAGGCAATGAAGTTCGAGCTCAATTTTCATTTTCCTGTGGATTGTTGTTGGTGGCGTGGATCTCCAACTAGATTTTGTTATACTGCCATCATTCCTCAACTACTCTCTAACTGTCGCATTTAATTCTTCTTCCCTCCTTCTACATTCTTCTTCTATGTATCTAGACTTTTCTTCTTGCTAGTGTATTTGAGAAGCTTCTCCCGTCTCTTGAAAAAAAAGACTTTGTTTTGAAAATGTTCGTTGTTGGATACTCTGTTTTGGGATGAATGTATGAATCAAAGAGCAGGCATTCTTAAAACTCAGTTTGTTTTAATTACTTAGCTATAAACTGTTATTAGTTTCTTTCCTCTTTTTTCTGTAGGAATTAGGCATTTTGTTAGTCTCTATTTTTACCAGCGAAGTGGTATCATAGCAGGTCAATGGTATTTGATGTTGTCCAAAAACTTGAAGTTGTGGAAGTTGATGTTGAAGGGGATTCAAAAGAATCTATGAGTATTGAAGAATGATAAAGCTATAGACCGAGCAATTCTATCAAAGGTTGGAGAAAGCAAGTAGTTGTTGTTTTTTTGGAGACTTTATTGTTGACTACACAGGAGGTGTTAACCTGTTCCAAAAGTTGTTGCAAAGAGATTGCAGATCTCAAAGGGGAAGAAATTTAGGGGGTTTAATCATACAAAGGGTCTGATAGAAATTGGAAAAGGAAATAGAGGAATAACAGTAAAAAGAGGCAAATTTTATTTAAAAAAAATCATGGCAGGAGCAAGTGGAAGCATTTTACAACCCCAGATTCCAATTTTTAATGGCAAAAATTATGACTATTGGAGTATAAAAATGAAAACCCTATTTTGTTCCCAGGATGTTTGGGATTTGATTGAAAATGGGTTTCCTGAACCAGCAGACCAGTAAGCTTATCAGTCTATTTCACAAGCTGAGAAGGATTTGTTGAAGGAAAAATAAGAAGAAGGATTCCAAAGCATTGCTTTTTATTCAAGATGCAATGGAGGAATCAATTTTTCCTAAAGTATTAGCTGCTACAAGATCAAAATAGGCATGAGAAATTTTGAAAACAACATATCAAGGCACAAGCAAGGTAAAAACAACAAAATTACAAATTCTTAGAAGGGATTTTGAAAACATGCAAATGAAGGATATACATTCAATAGATTCATTCTTCACTCATGCAATGGAAATAATAGATCTGCTTAGATCATATGGAGAAACCATTGGAGATCAAAAGGTTGTAGAGAAAATACTTAGAAGCTTACCTACAAAGTTTGATCCAGTTGTAATAGCCATTGAGGAATCCAAATATCTCACTCAACTATCAGTAAATGAATTAATGGGATCACTCTTATCACATGAGAAAAGATTAAATTGAACAGGGACATCATCATTGGAGAATGCATTCAAAACTCAACTTTCATTTGGCAGAACAAGAGGGAGATCAAATTACAACAGAGGTAGAGGACGTTTTACACCAAGAGGAGGAAGAGAAAATACACAATTTGAAAGCAAAAGACCAGCATCAAGCCCACATGTTCATTCTACACCAACAAGAGGAAGGGGGAGCAACCACTCTCATAGTCATCATCAAGCAGAAAGGTATGATAAACCCAACATCCAATGCCATTATTGCAATAAATTTGGGCATTTTGCATCAAAATGTAGGAAAAAGAAATATGACATGAATAAGCAAAAGGCACATTTTACAAATGAAAACAAGCCCAATAGTGGTGAAGAAAACACCATATTGATAACATGAAATGTAGCACAAGAGAGTTCCAAAGAAGTATGGTTCCTAGATAGTGGTTGTAGTAATCACATGAGTGGAAGTAAGGAGATGTTTGCAACAATGGATGATTCAATACAATTAGAAGTACAATTGGGGAATGATCACCAAGTTTCAGTCATGGGAAAAGGGTCAATTAACATAAGAACTAAGCAAGGTTAGGACAAGCATATTTTAGATGTATATTATGTTCCTGGACTACAACACAATCTCATAAGCATTGGACAACTAGTGCAAAAAGGATATAGAATATACTTTGAAAATGGTGAGTGTGTTATTCTAGACAAGAAACCAAGCAATAGGCTGATTGCAAAAGTTGAAATGACAAAAAATAGGATGTTTCCACTTCAAATTCAAAGTGAACTATTCTTAAAGCCACAAGGATTGCAAAAGGTTGTTGAGTTAGCTTTTAAAGCTTCATACAAAAATGAATCTTGGCTATGGCATTTAAGACTTGGACATTTAAACTTCAAAGGGTTACAAATGTTGTATAAGAAAAGAATGGTATATGGATTTCCACCAATAGAGCCACTTAAGACAACATGTGAGAGTTGCATATTGGCAAAGCAACATAAGAAAACATTTCCAGTTTGGTCTTATAGGGAAAAATATCCACTAGAGATAGTCCATTCAGATCTTTGTGGACCTATGCAAACACCATCCATAAGTGGAAGACTTTATTTCTTGACATTTATTGATGATTTCAGCAGAAAAGCATGGGTTTGTTTTTTGAAATACAATCAGATGTATTTGTTGTTTTTAAGGAGTTCAAGGAAAAAGTTGAGAAAGAAAGTTGATACTATATCAAAACATTGAGAACTGATCATGGTGGTGAATATATATCAAATGATTTTAAGACTTTTTGCAAAGAAAATGGCATAAGGAAACTATTTACAGCAAGGTATACTCCTCAACAAAATGGAGTAGCTAAGAGAAATAATAGAAAAATTATGGAAATGGCACAAAGTATGATAAAAGAAAAACAACTACTAAATGAGTATTGGGCTAAAGCGGTTACATGTTCGGTATACATATTAAATAGATGTCCAACAAAAGAAGTGATAAATAAAATCCCAGAAGAATCTTGGAGCAAAAGGAAGCATAATATCGCACACTTGAGAGTCTTTGGATGTGTAGCATACTCATTGATACCTCAAGAGTTGAGAAAGAAACTAGATGATAGAGGAGAGAAGTGCATATTTGTGGGATATAGTGAAGAATCCAAGGCATATAAAGTATACAATCCTATCACAAAGAAGTTGATAATAAGCCGTGATGTTGAGTTTGTTGAAGAAGAAGCATGGATGGCAGCATAGACAAGCCAACTACAATTGTAGCTAGTGTTCCACAAGAGAATGAAGAGAATGAAACTCAAATTGTGAATCCTACTAAACAAGAAAATGTTCCTACAACGCCTTCTAAGGCACCTACCACTCCAAATCCAACTACCCCAACATGTAATAACAACGGTGAGTCTTCTAATCCAACACTTGCATCACTAAGATCAAGGTCTATAAACACTTCAAAGAAGACACGTAGTCTAAGAGAAATTTATGATGAAACACAAGAGGCTGAAAATGATGATTTATGCTCTAATTTTTCATTCTTAACAGAAGCTGATCTAGTTTATTTTGAAAATGTCATTAAAGATGACAAATGGATTGCAGCCATGAATGAAGAAATTCAGTCCATTGACAAGAATCAAACTTGGGATCTAGTAGATCTTCCTAAAGGAAAGGATGTGATTGGGGTTAAATGGGTTTACAAGACAAAGTATAATGCTGATGGAAAAGTAGGAAAACACAAGGCAAGACTAGTAGCTAAAGGCTTCACAGAACAGCCTAGAATAGACTACAATGAAACATTCACACATGTGGCAAGATTGGATACAATAAGGATGGTCTTATCTATTGCAGCTCAAAACAATTGGAAGGTTTAATAAATGGAYGTTAAATCAGMATTCTTGAATAGCATTTTAGAAGAAGAAGTGTATATAAAACAACCACCTGGTTWTGAAGTTTTGGAAGAAGAACATAAGGTATACAAACTGAAAAAGGCAATATCTGGTTTGAAACAAGCATATTGATACACRWTATCATTTCATTCGAGAATTGCTGAACAATGGTGACATATATCTTGAATTTTGGAGGTCGAAACAACAACTAGCAGACATTTTCACAAAGCCGCTTGCAAAGAATGTTTTGAGCATCTGCATGAAGAAATTGGTATTGCAGACAGACATGGCAGTGAACATTAAGGGGGAGTGTTGGTGACATGGATCTCCAGCTTGATCTTGTTAATCTCCCCTGCCTTCATTCGTCAACTACTCTCCAACTGCCGCATTTAATTATTCTTCCCTCCTTCTACATTCTTCTTCTATGTATCTAGACTTTTCTTCTGGCTAGTGTATTCTTCTTCCCTCCTTCTACATTCTTCTTCTATGTATCTAGACTTCTCCCGTCTCTTGAAAAAAAAGACTCTGTTTTGAAAATGTTCACTGCTGGATACTCTGTTTTGGGATGAATGTATGAATAAAAGAGCAGGCATTATTAAAACTCTGTTTTGTTTTAATTACTTAGCTATAAACTGTTATTGGTTTCTTTCCTCTTTTTTCTGTAGGAATTGGGCATTTTGTTGGTCTCTGTTTTTACCAGCACTGAGACCTAAAATGGTAAAGAATTGAATTGAATTCTATGCTAGATATATAAAGAAAGCATGAGTCCAAAGCTTAAGGTCTTTACATCTTTGCATTTGTCATAAAGCCCTTCAGCTCAAGATATATCTCAAACAAGTTTTGTAATTTAGAATCATGATTACTCATGATTCTTGACAGTGTTTTTACAAGGGAAAATCATGTTGTTTTGTTGTCCTGCTTCCAGCAATACTCTGGTACCACCTTCGAATGTAAGACCGCCGTTCATTATCACTAAACTTTAAGCTTGCAAAATTTTCAGTTCAATTGCTTCATGATTTTTCCTGAAAATGGTTGTATTCAGGTCGTTTTCCAACGTGTATGGTATGATGGAGAGCAACAGCACAAGCTCGGCGGGGATTAAATATTGCTGGAAGAATTCACCCACGGGAAATAATGTGTCAGAGGACGAGTAATGATGTTCAGAGTAATTATTCAGTCTAAAGTAAGTCTTTCATACTATATTGTTTTGAGTTAATAGTTCTAAACTTTGCGGACAGCATGTCATCTCATCTGAACAAAATTGATTTCTTTACATGTAAATATTTGTCTACGGGGTCTCTTTGGAGAAGTGAAAGACCTTTCACCTTTACTGCCGCCTATTCACCTCCAACTAAAAGCAAAAGCAAGTAGAGCTACACTGCTACTTCAAATCCACTGTAGGTACGCCAAAGAACTGTAATACAAATACATATTTGTTACCTAAATATAGCTAATGTTTGTTACCTAAATAAACCATAGAAGGAATATCATGATGTTCATATGTCATTGGATATTCATAAAGTAGTTCAATCAGCTTTCACTCAACATTTTGGTAAAATGGCTGTTGAGAGTACCTTGCAGTTCAGTGAACCCCTACAAATGATGGAGTTTCAAGATAGATAGATTTTATTTTTAATGCTGCAAGGATCGAAGGTCACAAGGAATAGCCCAACAAGAAGGTCAATATAGATGGATGATTACCAGTAGAAAACAAGATTGAGAGGCATGATAATCAATGGAAAACGGTATGGTATGGTATGGATGATTATCAACATAAAATCCTGGTGGTGTTGATGCTATTTATTTTTGGTATGCTATTTATTTTTGGATGATTATCAACAAAAAATCAGTCGTGTAAAAAAATCAGTCGTGTTCAGAACGAAGCACTCGTATAGAAGCCGGAAGTATCACTCGTGTAATTGCGCATAATTCCCAGTGTTCAGAACGAAGGACTCGTGAGAAGCCGGAAGTATCACTAGCACAGCCGCTAATTCGTGCCTGAGAACGTCTAAAGGTATCCGTTGGTAATTAGCGGTTGTGTTATTTATATCATTTGATGTCTCTGTGTATAAAACGAACATGGATTTTTCCTGGATACGTACGCTCGAAAATGAAACACTTCATACTCATGTAATAGGTGGGTATGAAACACGGGACAGTTAATACATATGGACAACTAAAGAGGAAGTTGAAGTAGTGTCAGTTAATACTTCAAACGTGACAATTATATGGTGTTACATTAATTTCTTAATATAATTAGGTAAATGTTAAAAAGTAAACAGATCAGATTAAAATTTTAAATTAAAAGATTATTAATAATGCCCCTTATCAATAAGTATACACCTTTCTACATAATAAAGAAGTCAACTAACAATAATTTGGAATTAAGAGATCGGATCTGTGCAAAACCTTACACATGTTAAAGGTTATTAGCAAAAACCTATGGCTTACAAATGTGCAAAGACCTATGACTGCTTACAAAGTTTTCATAGAAATCCGTAATTGGTGTAGGATTTGGATATTTTTTTTAAAGTAATCAATCTCGGAGTTTAGTATATATTTACAAAGTCTTCATAGAAATCCATAATTTAAAATTTCGGAGAAATTTGAAAAATATATTTTCCTAATCTTAAATAATAATTAAAATTTCCTCTGCGTTCTCGAAACCTTCCCGGCACTTAAAAATTTTGGTCTTGCCTTCTGGGAACCTTCACTTCACTTGTCATACATGCCATTGATGAAAAGCCAGGACCACATCGAAGTCGACAACGATCACTGAAAAGTCACGATTAAATGACAAAAAAGTGCCATCTATGACATGACGAAAAAGTGAACGTTGCAAGGAATCTAATAAATAATTAAATACTAACCCAATTCGCAAGCCATATGAGTTCTTTGATGACGAGTTAAAACACAATATAATATTAGTAGTTTATTAATTAATTTCAAACAAGTATTATGCATAGTACAGACGCATTCTTCGAATTTGTTGAATATGCGTCAAATGTATTTGGACTTCTTTCCATTATGAAAGGGCTTTTTCTATTGCATATTTTAATTCCACGGATTTATCTTGGTCGAAAGCAAAGTGTTTTTAATTTGTAAAGTAAAAAGAAAAAATTGAAATTAGATTCAATCTTTCAAATTAAAAAAAAGGTTTATTTTTAAAAGTTTATTTGGTTGTTATATGGTAGTAACATTACCGTGTGAATGGAGTAGGGCTATTACTTTGGTGAATCTTACTAATCCTTCATATGCCAACTATAAATGATTGACGGTATTTTTGTAAAAATATTCAAATTTCTAAGGATTTTATATAGTTTTTATAAAAAATTTGTGATTTTTAAGATAAAATAATTTTATCCTATAGAATTTGGACGAATTATTTTTAAAATAACGAATCTTGTTTTTGGAAAAACATGGAAAATTAGCCCATGAGTGAAATTTAGCCCCTAAAATCATCCCTGAAGGCATAGTCTGGAAGAAATATCATTGGTGTTGCTAAGAAACCAAGTGAGAACTATCACAGTGTTGTACTCCCTCGAGAGGTGTACAACCTCAATATCTGGACAAGCATCCTATGGGGTCATAATAGTTGGTATCAAAGACTATTTGGCTCTTCACCACTACCACAGTCAAAATGGTGGTGTTGAGGTACATTGAATGTGATTTGAAATTTTGTTGCAAAGGCAGTTTAGTGGGAATGTTCTCAACCCATCACAGATTTGGTCAATAGTTTGGTGGGGTGAACTCGTTCATTGTAGAGATGATTAGTGTCAAACCTACACCAAAGGTGTTGGTTGACAGTGCAGTGGAAGGATTTTAAGGGCACACACCTTGTACAGAACGAGAACAGAGTTTGTGGTGACACAAAGCACTTGGACAAGGTGGGTGATCAAAAAACTCATCGTGGAGTTCATCACAGGACCTGTGTAGGTGGTTTGATCATAGACTAGTGGATGTCCTATGTCCATACATAGACCAAGAGAAAATTTCTTGAGGGTGAACTGAGCACTTGAATGTGTAGACAATCGTAGGACTCATCACAGACTTGGAATAATGAATGGGAAATGTGTAGAAATCTTGGGAAGGTTGAGTGTGTTAGGGACCTAACCCCTCACATAGGTAGAATAATATATTTCCATGTAATAAAGGTCAATATTAATAAGGCTTAGCAATAAGGAAGAATAGGTCCAATGTAAGAAGACCTAATAGAAGCTTCCGCTTCTAGAAGGATCTTCCTCTAGATGGTTCTTTTGATAGACATATTTAGTATAAATAGGATTCGAGGGTATGAGAACTTTTGTCTTGGATATTATTGTAATAGAGCCCTACTCTATTGGCGGTTGCCCCCTTGAAGAGCCAAGTGAATATTTATCTCGGTAATCAAAGTGTTATTTCTGGTGTTATTTTGTTCTCATTTTGGTATTATCATGGTGTTGTTCTGGTTATATTGTTGTTCATCTACAGTTTCTAGCTATTTATTTATGTGTTGCATATTTTTTATATTTGGAATATTACAAGTGGTATCAGAGCACCTTCCTCGGCAGAAAATTGTGGGTTAAATTTTTTCAGGGTAGAGACTATTCTGACGTCTTTAAGCTACAAAGATATGTCGTTACACGCCTAAATCTGTGGTCGGGGATTCATACACGCAGGAAATACAAGTGGTACTTAAGCACAGATCTGTTGACCACCCTTGTAACCCTGGTTGGTACTCCTTCGAGTGGTAGCACATCAGACAACACCTGTATACGGATTGACCTAGATCTTCTAAATCCATCCATAGATAAACCGATCGGTCGCCTAACTGCTACAGTTCCACCGAGAATAACACTCGAGAAGATACTCTCTAGTACCTAGGTAGTCGGGTAGTACGACTGAGGGTACGGTCTAACCTCCTTACTTGGTGCCCTGATATATTGGGCCGAGTACTACTGTTGGAACCCACACGTATATCAGAGAACTATAGCACAAGGTAAACCCTTGTTTGTATAACCCTTGAATACCTAACCCTTGGGATGGAAATAAAAACAGAACAAGCAAGATTTATTGCGGCGCAACTGTGTCTCCTGCATTCGAGTTGCGAAATTACTACACATTTCTTCCTGTTAAGCATTTGGACATTTCATCACTGCGGTATTCTTCAGATCGGAGTATAACTTCGCGAGAGTGTAGAAAAAAAAAATTATGGATGTTGTTGGCACCATTATTTGATACCTATTCCATTAGATTTCTCTCTTCACCCTTATATCAGTCATACCTATCATTTTTCAACAATTATTTTTTATGGAATCAACACCCTTATTTGGGCTTTACGCCATTGGATTCAACGCGTCGCCCTGATCGTTGTGATACACTAAACCCATAACCCATTTTATGTGTGGTCCCACCCGCCCCTTTTCGTGTTCCCTCGCCATCATGGCCCATACCCATAGCCAAGACTTGGAAGCTCGCTTCAATACCTTGCACTCTAATTTCACAAACACCCAACAAGAAGTGCGACAACTCAGTGCCAATATTCTCTCCATCAATCAAAAAATGCATTCCTCCATCGTTGCTTCAGTCACTGCCTCAATCGAGGAATTCAAACAAGAGCTCAAACAAGACATTACTACCTAGCTTGAATCTGTCACTACGACAATCTGGGCCAAGCTGCATATCCCTGCAGATATTCCCTTATCTGACCCACCTTTGCATACTGAAGGTGAAACTTCCTCTCATTCCCAGAATTTTCAGCCCCAATACTTTCAGCATGAACTACGCCTTTTGCGTGTGGATGTGACCAAATTTGATGGATCGAATCCCACTAGCTGGGCAACTCAAACGGAACAATATTTCTCTTTGTATGGAATTACGGATGAGTTGGCCAAACTCCGGTATGGTTTTCGCTATCTAGATGAAGAACGTTGGCAATGGTGGCAATGGAGAAAAAATGCCCACCAAGGGTATGTGGCTTGGACACACTTTGTGGCAGATCTTTATGAACACTTTGACACAGACACCAACCATTTAGTCCATTTGACAAAGTTGAAACAATTTGGCAGAATGGAAGAGTTTATAACTACTTTTGAACGACTGGATTTTTGTACAGAGGGCTTGTCTGATGCTTTTTTTCGAGAATGTTTTATCAGTGGTCTCAAGGATGAGATTCGTGCTCATGTCCTCATGGTTCGGCCTCAGAGTTGGGTGGACACTACTAAAAGAGCTATGGAAGCACAATAAGTTGTCTCTTCTCACCAAGTCACTTGAAGGTGCACTGAATAATGTGTGTGGCTTGACAGAAGCATCCAAGAAATTGCGACATTCTTAACTTGTCATTATAATTGACCGAGCGAACCATATAATTAGAAAACTGTGGAATACAATTCTATGGAAAGGATAAAAAATATAACACTAGCATTTGGTACGAATACAACATTTACATTTAGAAAAATATAACTTGAATAGTCCTTCTAAATATTTTTCTCGATTTCTTTTTATATGTTTTATATGTTTTATTTGCTTTAGTACACTATATTTTTTCTTTAAATTTAGATGTAATGGTATCTTTAGTATTATTGATATTTTTCATAATGATATTTTCGTGTATTCCCCAATGATTTAGTCAAGATTTGGCATATTGGTGTCACCCTCACTACATGCGCTGGTGGCTTTGGCTGGAGTTTGAAGTGATTTTGGGGAGTCTCTTGTCATCCATGTTGTTAATATTGTTCTTGTACATTAATTACCTAATCATCATTGCACACTCAATCGGGGAAAAACTCGCTTCTATGAGGAGGATATGATAGGGTGTATTTCCTTTTATTTCGAGATTATAAGTTATAAAATTGTTTTGGATTTGTTCTTTCTCCAAGATTATTAAGAGATACCACATCCTCAAACTTTGCATTCATATAATATAACATGAGTGACAAGAGTATAAGGATTTTTTTCTTATATATAACACCTACCATATATTGGATTATATAGAACATCTTTCAACATAACAAACATAATGTTTATATATAATTAAATAACAAATAATTATGGAGCCAGGTATGGCAGAAAACATAACTCCGCACTTATATTATTGCATTAGATTGAAACTCAATAAATATACAAAAAATGATTGATGGAGCTTACCTGTGAGCGTGAGAATGGACTCCTTCGGAAATTTA
>JZKD02S2388591.1:289985-300422 GCA_000966675.3 Picea glauca | reverse complement strand
GTTGAGAAGACTTCTTCAAGATGTTGGAGAAGAACAAAAGGAACCTACAATGATCAAATCTCTTAATCAAAGTTCAATCAAGCTAGTGAATAATCCGATTTATCATGCAAGGACAAAGAATGTTGATGCTCAGTTTCATTTTGTTAGAGAAAAATTGCAGTCAAATGAAATAGCTCTTATGTACTGTAATACTTGTGAAAATACTGTTGATATTTTTACTAAGACTCTTGGAAATATTAAGTTTGAGTTGTTTAGGGAGATGTTAGGTGTAGAAGTCAATCCATTCTCCATTAAGGGGGAGACTTGGAAATCATGGAGCAGTTGATAGTTAAGTAGATGAATTCTACCTCTCAGTTAATGTAGATCCTATTTTCCTGGTGTTTGTTGTAACTGACTAAGTAGAACCAGTTCCTATATAATGATGTAATCAATCTTCATTCAATAATAGATTGTGAGTGTAGCCTCACCAGTGTTGGTTTCTCCTAATTTTAAGTGAAAAAACTATATAGAATTATAATTTAGCCACAGATTTCATGGTCTCCAAATTATGTTTACGACTTTCAACTTTGGCTTCCAAATTATCTTTACGACTTTCAACTTTGTCTTCTTCATTGACAACATTAATTTTTAAGTTGCTTACATATGAAGAGTATATCATTTTTTATTGTTCAAAATCAGTTAAACTTTTCTATGGTAACTTAAGCATGTAAAGTCCAGATTAATATTTGTAGTTGTGAAAGTTATTATAATAATAATAATAATTTATTTTTAACTGGTAAAATCTACAAAGTTATACATACTCTATTTATTTTGTATTTGAACTTATAATTTTTTAGGAGGAAACTCATGTCATCCACTTTCAGAACTATTTCAACATTATCTTTAAAAAACAAAAAAATAGTTTCCATTTTGTATATAGATTCATAGCACAATCATATTTTAATAAATTAATGATTACAAATAATAATGTCATGAATGTCCATGAAAGTCTTGATTCAACACAATTTAACAAACAACCTCAGGTATGTGGTGTTAACTAAATTTTCACCACTCGACATAATTAAATCTAAACTATTCACAATTGTAGCATGCATCTTCTGAGGGACTGATACCATCATAAATTTGCTTCCATAGCATGAGTCCTTCTGACTGAATGCGATAGAATTTCAAAACACTACTGCCATTGAATTACAGAAGAACAAGAAAAGTAGTGAACTCTACCCATATGTACAGAAAGATCAAAGCACCCACATGTAAATCTTCAGCGCCACATGAATATCTCAGAAAATAGAAATTCTCTAGATTGTGATTTTAAGTTACCAGAGATTCCTAGAATAGTTGAGCATTTCTCTCTCAGTTTAAACTAAGTAAAGAAGGCAATAGAGTTCGAGCTCAATTTTCATTTTCATGTGGATTGTTGTTGCTGACGTGGATCTCCAGCTAGACCTTGTTAATCTCCCCTTCCATCATTCCTCAAATACTCTCCAACTGTCGCATTTAATTCTTCTTCCCTCCTACATTATTCTTCTATGTATCTATACTTTTCTTCTTTCTAGTGTATTCGAGAAGCTTCTTCCGTCTCTTGAAAAAAAAGACTGTTTTGAAAGTGTTTGTCATTAGATACTCAGTTTTTGGGATGAATGTATGAATCAAAGAGCAAGCATTATTAAAACTATGTTTTTTTTTAATTACTTAGCTATAAACTGTTATTGGTTTTTTCCTCTTTTTTCTGTAGGAATTGTGCATTTTGTTAGTCTTTGTTTTTACCAGTAAAGTGGTATCAGAGCAGGTCAATGGTATTTGATGTTGTCCAAAAACTTGAACTTGTGGTATTTTATGTTGAAGGGGATTCAAAAGAATCTATGAGTCTTGAAGAATGATAAAGCTATAGATTGAGAAAGTGTATCGAAGGTTGGAGAAAGTAAGTAGTTGTTTTTTTTTTGGATACTTTATTCTTGAGTACAGAGGAGGTGTTAACCTATTCCAAAAGTTGTTGCAAACGGATTGCAGATCTCAAAGGGGTAGAAATTTAGGGGTTTTAATCATACAAAGGGTCTGACAGAGATTGGAAAAGGAAATAGAGGAATAACAGTAAAAAGAGGCAAATTTTATTTTAAAAAAAAATCATGGTAGGAGCAAGTGGAAGCATTTTACAACCCAGATTCCAATTTTTAATGGTAAAAAATATGACTATTGGAGTATAAAAATGAAAACCCTATTTTGTTCCCAGGATGTTTGGGATTTGGTTGAAAATGGGTTTCCTGAACCAACACACCAACAAGCTTATCAGGCTTTATCACAAGCTCATAAGGATTTATTGAAGGAAAATAAGAAGAAGGATTCCAAACCATTTCTTTTTATTCAGCAAGCAATGGAGGAATCAATTTTTCCTAAAGTAATAACTGCTACAAGATCAAAACAAGGATGGGAAAGTTTGCAAACAACATACCAAGGCAAAAGCAAGGTAAAAACAACAAAATTACAAATTCTTAGAAGGGATTTTGAAAACTTGCAAATGAAGGATATAGATTCAATAGATTCATGCTTCACTCATGCAATGGAAATAATAAATCTTCTTAGACCATATGGAGAAACCGTTGGAGATCAAAAGGTTGTAGAGAAAATACTTAGAATCTTACCTACAAACTTTGATTTAGTTGTAATAGCCATTGAGGAATCCAAAGATCTCACTCAACTATCAGTAAATGAATTAATGGGATCACTCTTATCACATGAGCAAAGATTAAATCAACCAGGGAAATCATCATTGGAGAATGCATTCAAGACTCAACTTTCATTTGACAGAACAAGAGGGAGATCAAATTACAACAGAGGTAGAGGACGTTTTACACCAGGAGGAGGAAGAGAAAATACACAATTTGAAAGAAGAAGACCAACATCAAGCCCACATGCTCATTCTACACCAACAAGAGGAAGGGGGAGAAACCATTATCATAGTCATGATCAAGCAGAAAGGTATGATAAATCCAACATCCAATGTCATTATTGCAATAAATTTGGACATTTTGAATCAAAATGTAGGAAAAATCAATATGACATGATTAACCTAAAAGGCACATTTTACAAATGAAAACCATCCCAACAGCGGTTAAGAAAACATCATATTGATAACATGCAATGTAGCACAAGAGAGTTCCAAAGAAGTATGGTTCCTATATAGTGATTGTAGGAATCGCATGAGTGGAAGTAAGGAGATGTTTGAAACAATGGATGATTCAATAAAATCAGAAGTAAAACTAGGGAATGATCACTGATTTTCAGTCATGGGAAAAGGGTCAATTAACATAAGAACTAACCAAGGTGAGGAGAAGCATATTTCAGATGTATATTATGTTTCTGGACTACAACACAATCTCATAATCATTGGACAACTAGTGCAAAAAGGATATAGAATATACTTTGAAAATGGTGAATGTGTGATTCTAGACAAGAAACCAAGCAATAGGCTAATTGCAAAAGCTGAAATGACAAAAAATAGGATGTTTCCACTTAGAAATCAAAGTGAACTATTCTTAGAGCCACAAGGATTGCAAAAGGTTGTTCAGTTAGCTTTTAAAGCTTCATACAAAAATGAATCTTGGCTATGGCATTTAAGACTTGGACATTTAAACTTCAAAGGGTTACAACTGTTATATAAGAAAATAATGGTATATGGATTGCCACCAATAGAGCCACTTAAGACAACATGTGAGAGTTGCATATGGGCAAAGAAACATAAGAAAACATTTCTAGTTGGGGAGTCTTATAGGGCAAAACATCCACTTGAGATAGTCCATTCAAATCTTTGTGGACCTATGCAAACACCATCCATAAGTGGAAGACTTTATTTCTTGACATTTATTGACGATTTCAGCAGAAAAGTATGGGTTTATTTTTGAAATACAAATCAGATGTATTTATTGTTTTTAAGGAGTTCAAGGCAAAAGTTGAGAAAGAAAGTCGATACTATATCAAAACATTGAGAACCGATTGTGGTGGTGAATATATATCAAATGATTTTCAGACTTTTTGCAAAGAAAATGGCATAAGGAAACAATTTATAACAAGGTATACTCCTAAACAAAATGGAGTAGCTGAGAGAAAGAATAGAACAATTATGGAAATGGCACGAGGTATGATAAAAGAAAAACACCTACCAAATGAGTATTGCACTGAAGTGATTACATGTTCGGTATACATATTAAATAGATGTACAACAAAAGCAGTGATAAATAAATCCCCAGATGAAGCTTGGAGAAAAAGGAAGCATAATATAACACACTTAAGAGTCTTTGGATGTGTATCATACTCATTGATACCTCGAGAGTTGAGAAAGAAACTAGATGATAGAGGAGAGAAGTGCATATTTGTGGGATATAATGAGCAATCCAAGGCATATAAATTATACAATCCTATCACAAAAAGTTGATAATAAGATGTGATGTTGAGTTTGTTGAAGAATAAGCATGGGATGACAACATAGACAAGACAACTACAATTGCAACTATTGTTCCACAAGAGAATGAAACTCAAATTGTGAATCCTCCTACACAAGAAAATGTTACTACAATGCCTTCTAAGGTGCCTATCACTCCAAATCCAACTACCCCAACATGTAATAACAACGGTGAGTCTTCTAATACAACACCTGCATCACTAAGATCAAGGTCTATAAACACTTCAAAGAAGAGACGTAGTCTAAGAGAAATTTATGATGAAACACAAGAGGCTGAAAATGATGATTTATGCTCTAATTTTGCATTCTTAACACAAGCTGAGCCAGTTTATTTTAAACATGCCATTAAAGATGACAAATAGATTGCAACCATGAATGAAGAAATTTAGTCCATTGACAAGAATCAAACTTGGGATCTAGTAGAGCTTCCTAAAAGCAAGGATGTGATTGGGGTTAAATGGGTTTACAAGACGAAGTATAATGCTGATGGAAAAGTAGAAAAACACAAGGCAAGACTAGTAGCTAAAGGCTTCACACAACAGCCTGACATAGACTACAATGAAACATTCACACCTGTAGCAAGATTGGATACAATAAGGATGGTCTTATCTATTGCAGCTCAAAACAATTGGAAGGTTTACCAAATGGATGTTAAATCAACATTCTTGAATGGCATTTTAGAAGAAGAAGTGTATATAAAACAACCACCTGGTTATGAAGTTTTGAGAGAAGAACATAAGGTATACAAACTGAAAAAGGCACTATATGGTTTGAAACAAGCTCCTAGAGCTTGGTATAGCAGGATAGATTCTTATTTTGTGAACAATGGGTTTAACAAGTGTGGCAATGAACCAACTTGTATGTCAAAGTGAATGATGAAGGAGAAATCTTGATAGTGTACTTGTATTTAGATGATTTGATATTCACAGGTAAGATGTCAATTAACTCATTCAAGGCAGCCATGGAGAGAGAGTTTGATATGACTGATTTGGGGCTCATGAAATATTTTCTTGGGATAGAAGTAAGTCAAAATGAACAAGGCATTTTTATATGTCAAAGCAAGTATGCTAATGATGTGTTGAAGAGATTTAAGATGGCAAATGTAAATCCAGCTTCTACACCCATTGCATTGGGCTTAAATCTTAGCAAGGATGATAAATGTCCGAGTGTTGATGCAACTTTATTCAAGAGATTAGTTGGCAGCCTTATGTATCTAACCACCACAAGACCGGATGTCATGTATGGGGTTAGTCTCATTTCTAGATTCATGGACAAACCAAAGGAATCACATTAGAAAGATGGGAAAAATGTTTTAATGTGTATAGCTGGAACAAAGAGCTTTGGAATTTTGTATACATCTTCAAATAATTACAAACTGATTGGATATATGGATAGTGACTGGGGAGGTAGCATGGATGATAGAAAAAACACTTCAGGGTATATCTTTCATCTAGGATCGGGAGGTATCTCTTGGGCATCAAAGAAACAACCAATTGTGGTACTCTCATCAGTTGAAGCAAAATATGTTGCAGCCACATCGGCAGCTTGCCAAGCAGTATGGATGAGGAGAGTACTTTCAGATTTGAGGCATCCACAAGAAGAACCTACAAAAATTTTCACTAAACTTTAAGCTTGCAAAATTTTCATCGCTAAATTTTAAGCTTGCAAAATTTTCAGTCAAATTGCTTCATGATTTTTGCCTTTGTACATCATTTTGAAAATGGTTATGTTCAGGTCGTTTTCCAACGTGTATGGTATGATGGAGAGCAACAGCACAAGCTCGGCGGGGATTAAATACTCCTGGATGAATTCACCCACGGGAAATAATGTGTCAGAGGACGAGTAATGATGTTCAGAGTAATTATTCAGTCTAAAGTCTTTCATACTATATTGTTTGAAGTTAATAGTTCTAAACTTTGCGGACAGCATGTCATCTGATCTGAACAAAATTGATTTCTTTACATGTAAATATTTGTCTAGAGGGTCTCTTTGGAGAAGTGAAAGACCTTTCACCTTTACTGCCGCCTATTCACCTCCAACTAAAAGCAAAAGCAAGTAGAGCTACACTGCTACTTCAAATCCACTGTAGGTACGCCAAAGAACTGTAATACAAATACATATTTGTTACCTAAATATGGATAATGTTTGTTACCTAAATAAACCATATAAGGAATATCATGATGTTCATATGTCATTGGATATTCATAAAGTAGTTACTTCAGCTTTCACTCAACATTTTGGTAAAATAGCTGTTGAGAGTACCTTGCAGTTCAGTGAGCCCCTACAAATGATGGACTTTTAAGATAGATAGATTTTATTTTATTTTTAATGCTGCAAGGATCGAAGGTCACAAGGAATAGCCCAACAAGAAGGTCAATATAGATGGATAATTCTCAGTGTTCAGAACGAAGCACTCGTGAGAAGCTGGAAGTATCATAAAGAAGTCAACTAACAATTGCGCATAATTCTCAGTGTTCAGAACGAAGTATCATAAAGACGTCAACTAATATTAACTTGGAATTAAGAGATCGGATCTGTGCAAAACCTTACACACGTGCAAGGTTATTAGCAAAAACCTATGGCTTACAAATGTGCAAAGACCTATGACTGTACAAAGTTTTCATAGAAATCCGTAATTCAAAATTTAGGAGAGATCTGGTTGGTGTAGGAATTGGACTTTTTTTTAAAGTAATCAATCTCGGAGTTTAGTATATATTTACAATGTTCATAGAAATCCATAGTTTAAAATTTCGGAGAAATTTGAAAAATGTATTTTCCTAATCTTAAATAATAATTAAAATTTCCTCTACGTTTTCGAAACCTTCACGGCAATTAAAAATTTTCGTCTTGCCTTCTGTGAACCTTCACTTCACTTGTCATACATGCCATAGTCGTTGATGAAAAGCCAAGACCACATCAAAGTCGACAACGATCACTGAAAAACAACGAATTCAATGACAAAAAAGTGCCATCTATGACATGACGAAAAAGTGAACGTTGCAAGGAATCTAATAAATAATTAAATACTAACCCAATTCGCAAGCCATATGAGTTCTTTGATGACGAGTTAAAACACAATATAATATAAATATAATATTAGTAGTTTATTAAGCTACAGAGATCTGTTGTTACATGTCTAAACCCACGGTTGGTGATTCATACACGCAGGAAATACAAGTTGTACTCGCACATTTCTTGACCACCTTTGTAACCTTGGTTGGTACCCCTTCGAGTGGTAGCGCATCAGACAACACATGTATACGGATCAGCCTAGATCTTCTAAATCCATCCATAGATAAACTAATTGGTCGCCTCACTGCTATAGTTCCACCGAGAATAACACTCGGGAAAATACTCTCTAGTACCTAGGTAGTTGGGTAATATGACTAAGGGTACGGTCTAACCTCCTTAGTTGGTGCCCTGAGATATTGGGTCGAGTACTACTGTTGGACCCCACACGTATATCATAGAACTATAGCACATGGTAAACCCTTGAATTCCCGACCCTTGGGATGGAAATGAAAACATAACAGAGAAGATTTATTGCGGCGCAACTGTGTCTCCTGCATTCGAGTTGTGAAATTACTACACATTTCTTCCTGTTAAGCATTTGGACATTTCATCACTGCAGTATTCTTCAGATCGGAGTATAACTTCGCAGGAGTGTAAAAAAAAAAAAATTATGGATGTTGTTGGCACCATTATTTGATACCTATTCCATTGGATTTCTCTTTTCACCCTTATATCAGTCATACCTATCATTTTTCAACAATTTTTTTGTGTGGAACCAACACTCTTATTTGGGCTTTACGCCATTGGATTCAACTCGTCGCCTTGATCGTTGTGATACACTAAACCCATAACCCATTTTTTGTGTGGTCCCACCCGCCCCTTTTCGTGTTCCCTCGTCATCATGGCCCATACCCATAGCCAAGACTTGGAAGCTTGCTTCAATACCTTGCACTCTAATTTCACAAACACCCAACAAGAAGTCAATCAAAAAATGCATTCCTCCATCGTTTCTTCAGTCGCTGCCTCAATCGAGGAAGTCAAACAAGATCTCAAACAAGACATTGCTACCCAGCTTGAATCTGTCGCTACGACGATCTGGACCAAGCTGCATATCCCTGCAGATCTTCCCTTATCTGACCCACCTTTGCATACTGAAGGTGAAACTTCCTCTCATTCCCAGAATTTTCAGCCCCATCACTTTCAATGTGAACTACACCTTCCGTGTCTGGATGTGACCAAATTTGATGGATCGGATCCCACTAGCTGGGTAACTCAAATGGAACAATATTTCTCTTTGTATGTAATTACATATGAGTTGGCCAAACTTTAGTATGGTGTTCTCCATCTAGATCAAGAAATTTGGCAATGGTGGCAATGGAGAAAAAATGCCTACCAAGGGTATGTGGCTTGGACACACTTTGTGGCAGAGCTTTATGAACACTTTGACACTGACACCAACCATTTAGACCATTTGACAAAGTTGAAACAATCTGACACAATGTAAGACTTTATAACTACCTTTGAGGGACTGGATTTTCGTATAGAGGGCATCTCTGATGCTTTTTTCTGAGAATGTTTTATCAGTGGTCTCAAAGATGAGATTCGTGTTCATGTTCTCGTGGCTCGGCCTCAGAGTTGGGTTGACACTACTGAAAGAGTTATGGAAGCACAACAACTTGTCTCTTCTCACCAAGTCACTTGAAGGTGCACTAAATACTGTGTGTGGCTTGACATAAGTAGCCAAGAAATTGCAACATTCTTAACTTGTCATTATAATTGACCGCATGAACCATACAATTAGAAAACTGTGGAATACAATTCCATGGAAAGGATCGATAATATAACATTGGCATTTGGTATGAATACAACATTTACATTTAGAAAAATATAACTTGAATAGTCCTTCTAAATATTTTTCTTGATTTCGTTTTATATTTTTTATATGTTTTATTTGCTTTATTACACTATAGTTTTTTTTTAAATTTAGATGTAATGATATCTTTAATATTATTGATATTTTGCATAATGATATTTTCATGTATTCCCCAATGATTTAGTCAAGATTTGGCATATTGATGTCACCTTCACTAGATGCGTTGGTGGTTTTGTGTAACGAACCTCTTGTTTCGTCATGACAACAAGCCTCTCATAACAAGTGCAATTTTTTTTTTGTGTGTGTGCGTGTGTAGAAGGGTAATAAAGACATTATACTCTATGTCGCGACACAACGATGAACATGACGCGTGCAACTCACTCGACAACAACATAACCACCTAAGCACATCAAGCCTCTGGAAGTAATGAATGACAATCAAATGACATAAATAAGAATGACTACCCGCCCGTCCTACCCTGCAATGGTTAGGACCTATAAGACAAATAAACAATGCTCAAGCCTAGGTTCCCATCGATTTTGACCATTTAAGGTCTCAAGGCTAGTGACTATTCTGAGGAACAAGAAGGTGTCTACATCCTGCCCGACACAAGAAGACCAAGCCTACTAAGCTAAGAACAATCATCCTAACAACCCAAATTAAATACACAAGTAACTAGAACCCTTACAGTGAGCAACCAAGCACATTAAATGTTTACAAACCAAGTACAACCATTATTTAAAAGGAACCACAACACCGTCAATGGGAAGCACAAGCTAAAAACGATTTCGCCAGAACCCTGCTCAATAGTCGAGTCAAGCTAGTCAACAATTATAGTCTATTTTAATCATCTATTACGAACCCAACTTAGCATGTCTAAAATGCAATATGACAATAAGGTACAATCTATATTAGTCTTAAAACCAATCCATTGCCCAACTTTAAATCACAATTTGTCATCAACGTACCCTCTAATCAACCTTAGATAGACATCAATAGGCAAGTCTGGACCTTGACTTGGCTAATAATTAAAAATATAATTTAATCATTAATTATAATCTAACTAGATTGTCTAAATTATAATTTAGCCATTACT
>JZKD02S2388591.1:277595-289935 GCA_000966675.3 Picea glauca | reverse complement strand
AGACCAAGCCTACTAAGCTAAGAACAATCATCCTAACAACCCAAATTAAATACACAAGTAACTAGAACCCTTACAGTGAGCAACCAAGCACATTAAATGTTTACAAACCAAGTACAACCATTATTTAAAAGGAACCACAACACCGTCAATGGGAAGCACAAGCTAAAAACGATTTCGCCAGAACCCTGCTCAATAGTCGAGTCAAGCTAGTCAACAATTATAGTCTATTTTAATCATCTATTACGAACCCAACTTAGCATGTCTAAAATGCAATATGACAATAAGGTACAATCTATATTAGTCTTAAAACCAATCCATTGCSCAACTTTAAATCACAATTTGTCATCAASGTACCCTCTAATCAACSTTAGATAGACATCAATAGGCAAGTCTGGACCTTGACTTGGCTAATAATTAAAAATATAATTTAATCATTAATTATAATCTAACTAGATTGTCTAAATTATAATTTAGCCATTACTTTACAATCAAATAGACATTAAAGGCAACCAGTCTAGCAAAGTAGAATATGCAACCCATCTTTAATCCGAAACTCCTTCCAACTAGCCATTAATATTGATAACAATAGAAACCATTTTAAACTAGAATGCTACCATTAAAATACATAATGAAGCAAATAACAAAAGCCTTTATCACAAGGAAAATTAACAAGGCATTTAATAAAATGGAAATTAATAATAAATAACCGAGCATTTATCCTAAAGAAAATAACAAGGTACATAAATGAAAACAATTAATTAGGCCTTTAATAATATTCACTCCGGCATAATGCGATGTATCCCTTATAATTTAACACATTAAAATTTCATGCCATTAATAATACGCCGACACAATGAAGTGTATTCTTAACACCGTATAAATATAATTAAACACCTTCAAAGGGTTCCTTTACTGTAATGATGCACATGCATAATGCATGATATTAAACTCAAGCTTAAATTATAATTTTAACTACTAAAATGATTCAAGCCATTAATATTACACTCAACATATTGCAGGGTATTACTTTCATTGTATTATCATGTGATTTAAGCACTTTTTAAAAAGATCCCTTATTGTAATGATGCGCAGGTCAATCAATTCATGTCCAATTAATGCAATGACACACAGGCATAAAGATGGCCATCGAGAGTTTTAAAATGAAACTGTCCAAGGATTTAAGGAAACGCCAAAATTAGAAATGCTCATGAATAGGAGTTGGCAGAGCATTGATACAGGTACGCAACAATAAAAAGGAAGTCAGGAGGAAGGTAAGAGCATCAGAACATGCAGAGGGACAGAGGCAGTTTCGCAAAGTGAGGGGAGAAAGTGAGCGCAGAGCATGGAGGGACATTCGTTGTGTGGAAATGACTAAAATGGAAGTCCAGACAATCTTTTTTTATCTCGCTGGAAAAAAAAATAATGAAATTACATGCAATTACCAAAATCAAAAGCGAATAATACATGCAATCCCTGAAAAATGAAACGAAGTTGCATGCATCCCATTCTCAACCGGCAAGGCAAACTCAAAATTGTTGTGTACAAAACATGAACTCCAGGCCACATCTGAAGGAAGGCTATAGGAACAAAGTCCATTATTTAAAGGAAAATTGAAGTCATAACTTGAAGGAAAAATTGGTCATTTAAAGCAAATTTCAGTCACATTAACGAGGGCATATCGTGGTCAAATATGGCAACGATCGAGTCATGTGTTTAACAACAAATCGAGGGCATGCAACAACCAAATCATTCAATCTCCCTAGCATCCATTTGAGGGCATTTTCAACATCTTTGTCATTCATTTAAAAAGAGAAACAAATTTGTGGGCATTCAATCGATAAACAATCAACCTTTCGAAGGCAAAATGCGGGCATTCAACAACCACTCATTCACTTTTTTTTGAAAATGGAAAACTTTCATAGGGCTCACTAGTTTAAGCTGTGAATGAGGCATAAAAAACAGAGCTAAATTGACACTCACTACAGTAATCTTTGTTTACAATTATCACAATTATCACAACTTACACTCGTTGTAGTAATCTTTGTTTACATCATCACCTTATTGAATGCAGAGTTACAGTTTAAAATTATCATAAGTTGCATCTTCTGAAGTAATCCTTATACATCATTACCCAATGTTAATAGCAGAGGCAATACTATACATTTGTCGCATAATTACACACTCAGAGGTAAGATATTTTTTTTTTCATCTACTACATAATGACAATCGTAGAATTGATAAAAACAAGTCAATCCAATAAGAACCCAAACGTAGATCGAAGTCAATACTTTTTACATCTCGGGATACCAATTATAAAGAAATGTTGACAACAGTAAGAGAATGCCAGGATCATAAGGGTAACTCATCAAAATGATCACAGGCTTCTATTAGTCAAGGCGCAGTAAAATAAAAAACAAGGAAGCAAGATAATCGATACGCAGAGGCCGTACCGGAACGCGCAAGTCAACAATCAGGCAAGGACAACAATAGAGGTACACGACTGATAGGTTCACCTTTGCTTCATCATCCTCGCACAGAAAAACAATGCGTTGATATCCATAGGTCTTTTGATGCTAAGGCGATGACCGTAGATCAGGCTCCTGGTCGAATGCTCAGATGAGGACTGGTGAGCTAGGGACGAAGGCTAAACAACCTCAAGGTCACATTCAACACCAACTAGGTGGTCAAGACATGCAGGTAACAAAGGCCATGAGAGTCAACAATCATTGAGCTAGGCTAAGAAAAATTTCAGCCATCAATCTAAACATCCAATCTACTTACATAATCAACATGCAAATCCAATCATAAAAACCTACAACAATCTACCATCCAAACAAGAAAGTGTATCGTTGCCTGTTCACCCACTCCGATGACTTCCCGCGTGCTTCATGCAGCTCCCGCTCACCGATCGTTGAGACTTCACCGGTACCTCCCAGCCAATTCTAGGGGTACTCTTCTTCTCCCTTAGCCCCCGGAGCCACAAAGGGGCCACACACACACTATCCAGAGATTAGTATAGCACCCAGGTCTCCTCGGAAGGCCGAGGTACCACTCATCACCGAGCTGGGTATCCCAACTCCCACAAGTAAATCAATCAAGTAGATATTTCTGCAGCATAACATTACGCAAACAAAAGATGATCCTTCATCCTTCTCCTTCCTTGATTTTATATAGTTTCAAACTTCCTTTCATTCCTAAAATCTCATTTAATTAAAGTTTTAAAAATAAATTCATAAAAAATCATCTTCGTACAAGTGTCCCCCATCCCCTACATTCCTCTATAAATTAATTTCTTTAATTAAGTAATTATCTTTATTTCCCTCACATACCTGGAGTTACTCCTAGAATGACTCCTAGGTGTCCCCAAATCTATTACAAGTTTTAATAACTTCCCTTTTTATTAAATTGCTAGTTCAGTTTAAATTAAAAAGCTCTTAATGGTAGATACTTTTTCTAAGTTTGACTTTCCTCTTTTTCCCTTATGTTTCCCCTTTTTCCCGTTTTATGTTTACCTCTTTTCCTAGTTTCCTAAATTTTTAGATTTTCCGTCTTTCCCCTTTTTAATTATAACTCAAAAAGGTAGCTACGAAAATTAACCCTTTTTCCCTTTTCTCAATTAATTAATATTTTAAAATTATCAAAGTAATAAAACCATTAATTTCCCTTTTTCCTTTTAAATTTTATTCCAACAGAGATATATATATATTTTTGACTAAATTAAATTTCTTACCCCCTTCATGTTACGAGATTTAATGAAGATCATAATTATTATTTAAGTTATTTTTATTTTTATTATTATTTTATTATTATTTCTTTTGAAGAAATTTTTTTACCACTAGCATAATTCAGACTTAGGCCTTAAATTTTGTACTGGGTGAAATTTAATTAGGGAAATTGTTTTAAAAATTACTTAACATGTTATTCGTCTTAGGGCCATCTAGGTTCATCCCTCTAACATCAATAATGCGATGTGCCCTTCAAGACGCACTAGGTGCTCCAAGGGTGTCACTCGCCTCATCTGTTCCCTTGCGCGACGTGTCCTTCAGGATACACTACGTGCTCTAAGGGTGCCACTCACCTCTTGACTGACTTGGTAGACATCAATAACCCCTGGAGTCAACACTCCAATAGGTGAACTTGTGGGAGACTAAGGGCTTCTAAGGAATAAGCCTCCCTCCTTATTGCATGCCCCTTAGAATCATCGTGAGTGACTGTCGCAATTTTCCCTCACGGCATCGTGGGTCCTCTTGAACTAGGTAATCGTTAACCTACAGTTTGATCCACGATGGGAGTTCTAGTAGGTTGTGGCAGGGCTTCTATTCACACCTCTCCCTCAACATCTCTGGTGGTCATGCGCAACCCCTTTACTCCATATGTGAGTCTAGTTGGCAAGCTATCGTTAGCTTGCATCATCAACAAATCATGTCGAAACATATCCATATCATATCATCCAATCATATGCACTAATATCATAGTAAAACAATCAAACCCCAATGGCACACTCCCTGACTCGATCCGGAGTCTAAGGGGTTCCATCGATGCCTCGACATCCTCTAGGTTTGTAATCCTGCACACTCAGTAAAACTGAGTCAATAGCACCTGTCTATGTCAAAGCGATAAAACAACATGTCATCAACCCATAACGCCTCATAATCAAAATCAAAAGTTTTAATAGCCTAATAATCCAGATCACGTGCGAGCAAGTGTCCTCAAAGAATAAGTTCACTCAGTGCGCCAGAGTGGGATGTTACATACACCCCCTCTTGGTCTAAATTTTTTTCCGAAGTTTCACAGTACAAATGCCGAAATAAAGTGTATCATATGTCTATCTATCGAACAAAAATGGAAACTATTGGTGCATATCATATGCGTCCTCCTAGGTCACCGAGTGCGTACTATAATTGTCCCACTGGACCTTGACATGATCTACCGTTCGACGTCATAGTTGTCGAACGCGATGATCAAAGATGTGGACCGGCTCAGCCGTGAGCACTCCCTCGTCCGATACCTACAAGGAACTCATGTCAATAACATGTATAGGATCACTAATATAATGTCTCAAAACAGATACATGAAAAACATCATTCATATGCCTCAAAGAGTCAGGCAAGGCTAGTCGATAGGCCACGGTCCCCTTTCTCTCCATAATCTCGAAAGTGCCCACAAACCTAGGAGAGAGTTTATATCCCTTCCCAAACTTGATCGAAATCTTATGAGGTTTAACCCACAAGAAGACTCGATCACCGACCTCGTAACTATGGTTGACATGGTGCTCATCGACATAACTCTTCTATCGATCCTGCACTTCTTTAATCCTTTGTCTTATTTTTTTTATTTTCTCTTCCATTTTTTGGATCGCTTCTGGTTCCACCAAGACCCTATCCTCAAGACAATCCCAACTCAAAGGCATCCGACATGGCCGCCCATAAAGAAACTCAAAAGGCGCCATATTAATGGTGCTCTAGTAACTATTGTTGTAAGTGAACTCCACTAGTGGAAAGAATTCTTCCCAACGCTTTTTCTAGTCCATCACGTACATGCACAACATGTCCTCCAAGGTTTGATTCCTTCATTCGGTATGCCCATTAGTCTCTGAGTGATACACAGTACTAAATTTTAGTTGGTTTCCTAAGGTCTCTTGGAAACTCGTCCGAAATCGTTCAGTAAACACTAATCCTCGATCAGATATACTCCTCTTGGGCACGCCATGCAGCCTCACAATCTCACTGATGAAAACTCTAGCTATGTCTGGTGCCTAATACGTCATATGCACAAGAATAAAGTGAGCAATCTTCATCAGAGTGTCTACTACTACAAAAATCGAGTCATGTCTCCTTGACATCAGTGGCAATCCAACAATAAAATCCATCGAAATAACCTCCCATTTCGATTCTGGAATTGCATGTGGTTGTAGTAATCCTACTGGGTGTCTATGTTCAGCCTTTACCTGCTGACATTCTAGACATTTGGCCACATAGTTGACTATGTATGCCTTCATTCCCTTCTAGAAGAATAAGGGTTTAAGGTCTGCCCTCATTTTCGTGACTCCCGAGTGAGCCATGTAAACTTCTCCATGAGCCTCGCTCAGGATCAACATCCTCAACTCGTCCTTCGGTGGTATGTAGATCTGACCTTTAAACCTCAGTAAACCGTCGATATCAAATGGAAATCCTTCAAATCGAGATACCATCATTGTGTTTTGTCCAATAAAACCCTCGACCTCTTTGTACCAGTCATCATCACGTTGTAAAGTTAGAATCTTTTCACATAGATTCGTTTGAAGAGGCAACACCAAAAATATGCGTGGTCTTCAACTCAATGCATTTGCCACTTGGTTCACTATTCCTTTTATGTAAGTAATCTCGAATTTGTACTCTCTAAGCAATTCTGACCAATGTGGTTGTCGCGCATTCAGGTCACCTTGCGTAAATATGTGTTGTAGTCCACAATGGTCAGTCCTTAGTTCAAATTTTCATCCAACAAGGTAGTGTCTCCAAACCTTCAAGACATATACGATGGCTAAACTCTAAATCGTGCGTCGCGTAGTTCTCCTCATGCCTTCTCAGTTTCCTCAAAATGTACGCAATCACTTGTCCATCTTGCATCAAGAACCCACTTAAGCCCTCCTTGGATGCGTCAGTGCATACCAAGAATTCCATGTCCATGTCAGGGACCTTTAGTAATGCCGTTGTTGTCAAAAATTCCTTGAGCCTTTGAAATGCTTCCTCGCATTTCTCGATCCATACAAACTTCTTGTTCTTCTTCTGCAACTCGGTGATCGGACTTGCTATCTTCAAAAATCCCTTAACAAACCATCGATAGTATCTTGCTAAACCCATGAAGCTATGCACTTCTAGGACATTCGTCGGCGCAGGCCATTCCATGATAGCCTCAACCTTTGTTGGATCCATGGTAATGCCTTCATCGGAGATGACATGCCCTAAGTAGTGAATCTTCGTTTGATAAAATGAGTATTTGGATAACTTCCTGTATAATGTGTGCTCTCGCAGACACTGTAGTACCAAGCGCAAGTGCTCATCATGCTCCTCCGTTATCTGAGAGTAGATCAAAATATCGTCAATGAATTCTTGGACAAACTTGTCCAAGTACTCACGGAACACCCCATTCATCAAACTGATAAATACCCCTGGGGATTTTGTTAGTCCAAATGGTAAAACAATAAACTTGTAATGTCCAAACCTCATCTTAAAGGGGGTCTTATGGACGTCATCCTCCTTCATCCACAACTGGTGATACCCTGATCGCAAATCGATCTTGGAGAACATTGTCGCGCCCTTCATTTGATCGAACAAATCATCAATTCTTGGCAACGGTTATTGATTCTTGATCGTGGCTTTGTTCAATTGATGGTAGACAATGCAAAGACTCAACGACCCATCCTTCTTCCATATGAAGATAACAGGTGCACCCCATGGTGACACACTAGGAGATATCAGTCCTAGGTCCAACAACTCCTTTAGTTGCATTTTCAACTCTTGTAACTCCGGGGTCGACATTGGTAAGGTGTTCTTGCTATCAGTTTAGTCCCCGGTTTTAGGTCTATGGTAAACTCTAATTCCCTCTCTAGCGACATCCCGGGTAACTCCTCTGAAAGGTGTTCTAAACTCCTCCGCTACTCCCTTCTCATTTAACTCAAGGATCACATAAAGATTGCACCCCTTGTGCATGTTCATTTGAAGTTGTAAGGAAGAGATGAAACTTAGGGAAACTCCCTAGTTCCGGCCTACAATCACATGTCTCTATCCCTCGTCATCGACCAAGATAAATTGTTTCATATTACAGTTAAGTATCGCCTCATGTGATTCCAACCAATCCATATCAATCATGACATCATAAGATCCTAGGATCGTGATGTACAGGTTGGCCCTGGTGGCAAACTCTCCCAGGTTCAGGAAACATCCCGTAACCTTTTCTCCAACCTTTTGTTTGGCTGTCAAAGCCATCTCCATGAATCTAAACTCATCCTGTTCGAATGCCTTTACCTTAATCCTTTTTAGCGCTACAAAAGAAATGAAACTCTTGGTAGCCCCGGGATCTATCAAAATAATAAGGGTCTGGTCAGCAACAATACATGTTGTCTCGAGCATTGTTGACTAGTGCTCTGCTTGGCGGTTATTCACCGCTGCATGAATCCGATGGCCCTTGCCCATATCTCCCATGGTAGTGGGTTCAGCTGATCCAGATTCTCTGGTTCTCTCCACAGGGCAATCGCACTGGTAGTGTGGCTCCCCACATGTCCAACACCCCTTCTTTGGCCCAGTAGCCCTGGTACTCGAAGTAGAAGATGATGGCCCACCAACCTGGAATCCTTGTTTGTTCTTCTGAACAGGTCTAAACTGTTGTTGTTGCAGTCGATGCTGTTGCTGATGCTGTGGTACCCGATAAGGTGTTCGTTGCTGAGGCGTCGGTCACCAAGGTGTAGTGAAAGTGGATCCCCTCTAGAAAGCACGATATCCTAGTGTATGTTTGGCTGGTGTTTGATGTTGTTGTGCTCCAGATGAAACCTGCCCTGCTGGTCTTGTCGGAGACTAGTCTGACCCCCACTGATAAGCTCCTCCTTTGCTATGAGGTTCTTCTGGATGACATCATCCAAGGTTTGAGGCATCAAAATCCTAACCTTTGCACGTAGGTTGTCGTTAAGTTCAAACATGAACCTGTTGACCTTAAGTTTCTCAGTGTTAAGGTACAGAGCATATCGAAGAAACTCCATAAAAAGGGCCTCATACTAGGGCACCATACGACCTCCCTATCGTAAGGCGTTGAACTCATTGAGCTAACACTCAATGAATTCCTCTGAAATGAACCCCTCTCGGAACCACTCCTCGAACAGTTCCCATGACACGTCTTCGACGACCATGTTCAGTTATGGTAGGAGCATCTTCCACCATAGAAGAGCGCTCCCCTATAGTTGAAAGACCACCATGCAAACCTTCATGTTGGAGGTATAATCACGAAGTGCGAAGCACATCACCATGTTCTCCAACCATGCCTCAATGCCTGTGCCATCCGGGGCACCAAGGAACTCGGAAAATTTGACCTTCTCGAGTTCACAGTGAACACTACCAGTACCAACCAGAGCGTGCGGTGGAACCTCAGTGGGTGTCGATTCCCTGGCCTCATCTCTATCCAACTACATCATTCTGACTACATCATCAACTGCCATCTGCTCCTGTCCAAGAACCTTCTCATCTCCCTGGGGGTTAGACCCCTCAGGCATTTATGCTACTGGAGGCATCGTGCCTCCTACCTTCGCACCCCGTCGTCTGCCTCCACAATGTCCTCTAACCATGATTACCTGCACGCACACAAGTCAAATCGATCAACAACAGTATAATCAATCATATCAACAAAATCTGTAGCGATCCCAAGTTGCGGATTGAATTAGCACTGATAGCATATGTAACGAACCTCTTGTTTCATCACGACAACAAGCCTCTCGTAACAAGTGCAATTTTTTTTTTTGTGTGTGTGTGCATGTGTAGAAGGGTAATAAAGACATTATACTCTACGTTGTGACATGACGATGAACATGACACATGCAACTCACACAACAACAACATAACGACCTAAGCACATCAACTCTCTGGAAGCAATGAATGACAATCAACCGACAGAAATAAGAATGACTATCCGCCCGTCCTACCTTGCAATGGTTAGGACCTCAAGGACACATAAGCAATGCTCAAGCCCAGGTTCCCATCGATTTTTACCATTTAATGTCTCAAGGCTGGTGACTATTCTGAGGAACAAGGAGGTGTCTACATCCCGCCCAACACAAGCAGACCAAGCCTACTAAGCTAAGAAAAATCATCCTAACAAACCAAATTAAATACAAAACTAACTAGAACCCTTACAATGAGAAACCAATAACATTAAATGTTTACAAACCAAGTACAAACATTATTTAAAAGGAACCACAACACCCTCAACGGGAAGCGCAAGCTAAAAATGACTTTTCCAGAACCCCGCTCAATAGTCGAGTCAAGCTAGTCAACAATTACAGTCTATTTTAATCATCTATTACGAACCCAACTTATCATGTCTAAAATGCAATATGACAATAAGGTACAATATACATTAGTCTTAAAACCAATCCATTGCGCAGCTTTAAATCACATTTTTTCATCAAGATACCTTCTAATCAATGTTAGATAGTCATCGATAGGCAAGTCTAGACCTTGACTTGGCTAATAATTAAAAACATAACTAATCATTAATTATAATCTAACTAGATTGTCTAAATTATAATTTAGCCATTACTTTACAATCAATTAGACATTAAAGGCAACCAGTCTAGCAAAGTAGAATATGCAACCCATCTTTAATCCGAAACTCCTTCCAACTAGCCATTAATCTTGACAACAATAGCAACCATTTTAAACTAGAATGCTACCATTAAAATACATAATGAAGCAAATAACAAAAGCCTTTATCACAAGGCAAATTAACAAGGCATTTAATAACATGGCGATTAATAATAAATAATCCGGCATTAATCATAAAGCAAATAACAAGGCACATAAATGAAAAACAATTAATTAGGCCTTTAATAATATTCACTCCATCATAATGCGGTGTATCCCTTATAATTTAACACATTAAAATTTCATGCCATTAATAATACACCGACACAATGCAATGTATTCTTTACACTGTATAAATTTAATTAAACACCTTAAAAGGTTTCCTTTACTATAATGATGCACATTCATAATGCATGATATTAAACTCAGGATTAAATTATAATTTTAACAACTAAAACGACTCAAGCCATTAATATTACACTCAACATATCGCAGGGTATTACTTTCACTGTATTATCATGTGATTTAAGCACTTTTTAAAAGGATCCCTTACTGTAATGATGCGTAGGTCAATCAATTCATGTCCAATTAATGCAATGACACACAGGCGTAAAGATTCCCATTGAGAGTTTTAAAATGAAACTGTCCAAGGATTTAAGGAAATGCCATAATTAGAAACACTCATGGATAGGAGTTGGCAGGGCATTGATAGAGGTACGCAGCAATAAAAAGGAGTTGGGGAGGAAGGTAAGAGCATTAGAACACATAGAGGGACAGAGGCAGTTTCATAGAGTGAGGGGAGAAAGTCAGCGCAGAGCAGGGAGGGAGATTCACTATGTGGAAATGACTAAAACATAAGTCCAGGCAATCTTCTTTTATCTCGCTAGAAAAAAAAACAATGAAATTACATGCAATCCCCAAAATCAAAAGTGAATAATACATGAAATCCCCAAAAAATGAAACAAAGTTGCATGCATCCCATTCTCAACCGACAAGGCAAACTCAAGATTGTTTTGTACGAAACATGAACTCCAGGCCACATATGAAGGAAGGCTACAGGAACACAGTCCATCATTTAAAGGAAAAACGAAGTCATAGCTTGAAGGAAAAACTGGTCATTTAAAGAAAATTTCAGTCACATTAATGAGGGCATATCGTGGTCAAATATGGCAGTGACTGAGTGCTCTATTTAGCAACAAATCGAGGGCGTGCAACAGCCAAATCAGTCAATCTCCCTAGCATCCATTCGAGGGCGTTTTCAGCATCTTTGTCATTCATTTAAAAAGAGAAACAAATTCGTGGGCATTCAATTGACAAACAGTCAACCTTTTGAAGGAAAAACGTGGGCATTCAACAACCACTCATTCACATTTTTTTGAAAAGGGAAAATTTGCGCAGGACTCACTAGTTTAAGCTACAAAGGAAGCATCCAATGCAAAGCTAAATTTACACTCGCTACATTAATCTTTGTTTACAATTATCACAATTATCACAGCTTACACTCGCTGTAGTAATCTTTGTTTACAATTATCACAATTATCACAGCTTACACTCGCTGCAATATTCAACGCAGAGTTACGGTTTAAAATTATCACAAGTTACATTTGTTTAAGTAATCCTTATACATCATTACCCAATCTTAATAGCAGAGGCAATACTATACATCTATTGCATAGTTACACACTTAGAGGTAAGATATTTTTTTTTTCATTCACTACATAATGACAATCGCAGAAGTGATAAAAACAGGTCAATCCAATAAGAACCCAAATGCAAATCGAAGTCAATACTTTTTGCATCTCGGGATACCAATTATAAAGAAATGCTGACAACAATAAGAGAATGCTAGGGTCATAAGGGTAACTCATCGAAAGGATCACAGGCTTCTATCAGTCAAGGCGCAGTAAAATAAACAACAAGGAAGAAAGATAATCCATACGTAGAGGCCGTACCAGAAGGCACAAGTCAACAATCAGGCAAGGACAACAACAGAGGTAGACGACTGATAGGTTCGC
>JZKD02S2388591.1:238384-261046 GCA_000966675.3 Picea glauca | reverse complement strand
AAACCTCCTCTTTATCGCATCAAATCAACAAGGGTGGGGGAACATACCCAGTTTATGATCGACCACGCATTAATAGGTAAATTCCTGGGGTTATGGCCTACCGAGAAAGACCTCACTCGCTGGATAAAGGACTGGTGGAACCCTAGAGGGGATTATGAGGTACAACTTAGCTCTAAGGGATTTTTCACAATTATTTTGTACAACCTAGAAGACAAGGATAGAATATTCGACAACGAACCTTACTTTTACAACTCAGCAGGCTTATTTTTAAGGTTATGGACCGACAGATTTAGCCCAGAGCAAGAGGACTTATCAAGAGCCCCGGTCTGGATAAGGCTATACTCCTTGCCCCAAGAATTTTGGCTGGAAGAAATATTGATGGGTATAGGAAATACGGTGGGTCAATACGTCAAAGCCTCAGAAGCCACGAAAATAAGGAAATACACTTCATATGCTCATATCTGCATCTACATGGACATCTCGAAAGCTCTGCCAGGATCCATTACACTGGAATACCAGGATGAGGATTGGAACCAGACTATTGACTATGAACACATACCCTTCCGATGCAGGAAGTGCCACGAGCACGGCCAATTGTTCAGAGATTGCCCTTTGAACGCCTCATACCCTAAACCAGCTGCAGCCAAACAGAAGGATGGTTTCATCAACGTCATAGGAAGGCGAACGAACACACAAAATCAACAGAACAAGAGCTCAGCCCCGAGGGCCTCTTCCAAGAATTCCTTTGAGACTCTCAACCAGGTTCAGAAAGAAGCGGATTCACAGAGCCCCCTCCAAGATTCAACACATGCGAAAGGTAAAAGCACTGAAATACCACTTCCAGCTCATACAAAGGCAACCACCCAGTCAACACACTCCAGCAGGGATGAAGACACTAATATGCTTATTGACGAAATGGATCTGGCAGAAATAGACTTAGAAAAATTGGAGGAAGTCCTCAATCAAAGGGATCTGCACCATATTCCAGTAGAACAACTTAGGAAAGTGCACAAATTATTCACTGACTCCACGACAGGATCCACAGCTAGGATGGGCATCTCGTCGGATCCCAACCCTGAACCCAAAAAATCCACCAAGGAAAGCAAGAGGCGAGGATGCAAACCATCCCAACAACTCATTAGGGAGGCAGGGCACCTAATGATCAATTCAGGCCAGATATAGAGGTTATCAGAGGGATATATTCACCCCCCCCCACCATCCTCATGATGAAGACAATATCTTGGAACATTAGAGGTCTTAATGGAAGATCCAAGCAGAGGATCATCCAGGAATGTATTAAGACAGAAAACCCATATATATTAATATTACAGGAAACCAAGTGTGCAGGACGGGAGGCTGAAAATATTTTTGGGAGCAGCTGGAGAGATGGGGAATTATTCTATCAGGAATCCGTAGGCACGGCTGGAGGATTGGCTATCCTCTGGAACCCGCAAACAGTCACTCTGACTCACCCCTTTTCCACAAAAGACACCCTAACAACATACTTCAGAGTTACAACCTCTTCCAAGGAAGGGGCCATCACCAATGTCTATGGCCCGCAATCTATCCAAGACAAGGAGAGATTTATACAAAACCTCCACTATGTTCAAACTCTGCTACACACGCCGCACTGGATCATTGGAGGCGACTTCAACATGATCCTAACTCTGGAGGAGAAAACTGGAGGCACTAAGCGGCTGGAGCAGGACAGTGGTATGTTTAAAACCCTAATAAAGAAATTAAATATGGTCGACATGGAAACAAGGAATGGAATCTTTACCTGGTCCAATAGAAGAATAGGGCACCAGCATGTGGCATGTAGGCTGGATCGCTTTCTAGTGACAAAATCACTCCTTGAAAGCGACCAGGCATTGGAAGCAAACATCATTCCAAAATCGGGGTCCGACCACTGGCCCATAGTCTTTTGTCTGGACCCGGGATTCCCCACCAGGCTCAAGCCCTTCTGTTTTGAAAAGTTTTGGCTTACTCACCCAGATTTCAACCAGTTGGCACACACTTGGTGGGCCCAAGCTGAACTTGACCATGGCACTCATATGTACAAGCTCCAACAGTGCCTCAAGAACTTCAAACTACACATAAAGAAGTGGAACAAGTCTAACTTTGGAAACATCCTCCTCAGGAAGAGGGAAATTGAGAGCCAACTCAAATAACTTCAACGAACACTCATAACAGGGAACTGAACTCAGATCCTGGAAAAGGAAGAGGAAGGCCTATTGATGGAGTTAGAAACCTGCAGAGAACAAGAAGAAATACTCTGGAGACAAAAGTCCAAAGTCCAGTGGCTAAAAGAAGGGGAGCGCAACACAAAATTCTTCCATAGGGCGATGACGCATTGCAGATAAATCAACTGCATCACCCAGATGGAGGATGAGCAGGGAACCCTGATCAGAGACCACGACAAAATAGCGGAAGCACTCACCTCATTCTACCAAGATCTCCTCACAGAAACCAATACAAACAGGGAAGAAGCTATCCAAAAAGTCACTCGGAATATACCTAGGATGATCAGTTCTGAACATAATACAGCACTGACACGGCCAATCACTCAGTCTGAAGTGGATTCAGCAGCAAAGGACATGCCTCCAGGTAAGGCTCCCGGCCCTGATGGATTCACAAAGGACTTCTTCCACTACTGTTGGGACATGATCAAGGAAGATGTGTGGTTGGCAGTAGAAGAATCCAGAACATCTGGCCAAGTTCTCTCATATTTAAATGTGACCTTTATTACTCTCATCCCCAAGGAGGAATGTGCCACTCATATGAAGCACTTCAGACCAATCTCACTCTGTAATGTCATTTATAAAATAATCACAAAGGTCATTGCTAATCGTCTTAAGCCGATCCTGCCGACTATCATCTCTAACGAACAATCCGGATATGTGGAGGGTAGACAAATAATGGACAACGTCATACTGGCCAATGAGATCATCCACTCGCTAAAAACAAGCAAAACACCAGGTATGCTCATCAAACTCGACCTCTCAAAATCTTTTGATAGATTAAGTTGGCAGTATCTGAGGTTGATTCTGGAATCTTTTGGCTTCTCCAATCAATGCGTTGACGGGATTCTTAAGCTCACCTCTTCTTCCTTCTTTTCAATCCTTGTTAATGGCACTCCCTCCCAACCTTTTCTCTTCACTAGGGGCATTAGGCAAGGAGATCCCCTTTCCCCTTTTCTCTTTGTTATCATGGCGGAGGGCCTTGGATGTTATCTCAAAGCGGCGGTCCTGGATGGCTCATTCACTAGACTGCCACTTCACAGCCTTCACCTAGCACCCTCACACAACCAATTTGTTGATGATACACTCTTCATGAATACCCCCACGGTCAGAGAAGCCACCAAGCTCAACTCAATCCTCTCTGACTTCTTGGACGCCTCTGGAATGCTTCTTAACCTAGACAAATCCAAACTTTTTTTTTTTAATACACCTGCCACTGTCAAGGCTCACCTCTCAGAGCTTCTTGGCATTTCTAAAATCTCCCTCCCCTCTACTTACTTAGGCATTCCTTTAACTGGAGAATCCGCAAAATCCATCTCTTGGGATAGCTTTCTATTGTCCATTTCCAACAGGCTAAATAACTGGACCTTCAGACCTCTGAACATTGCTGCCAGACTAGTCCTGCTCAAGTCAATTCTTCAAGCTTTTCCCACCTATCTTTTCACTGCTTTGGCCACACCCACCTCGGTCATCAATGCTATCAGGAGCCTTCAACGCAATTTCCTGTGGAAGGGAAGCCAAAACATTAGGAAATGGGCTCTGGTTGGATGGGACAAAATTTGCAAACCCAAAAAGCAAGGAGGGTTGGGAATCCAAGACCCGGGGAAGATGAACCAAGTCATGGGCGCCAAGATGTGGTGGAGGTGGCTGCAACACCCACAAGAACTATGGGAGAATATGTGGAAGAAAAAGTATGCCCGAACGCTCAATCCAACCAGCTAATAATATTTAATGAATAGCTGGAAGGCTCCAACATTTGGAACACAGCTTGGCGAAATCGCCCCCTGATACAGCAACACGCTTTCTGGGAGATAAGAAATGGTGAGAGTGCACTCTTCGGGCCAGACTCATGGAAACAACTACCCCCTCTCGACGATATGGAAAGCCTCCACACAGTAAAGCTAAAGCTACAGCAAAGCAGATTCACAAAGGTCAAAGATTTATGGATTCCATCTCAAGAAAGACAACCCTGGAGGAAATGGAAAACTAGTAGAACAGAGCTACAACTAGCGGAGGAGATCGACCTGCTACCGTGGCAGGAATGCTTGCAGAACCGGAAAATTCCAAGTAAATATGGACCGGATATTCTCATATGGGGGTACTCCACCTCTGGTATATTCTTGGTCAAAGAGGCCTACCATTGACAAGGAAATCCTCCAAGCCAGACCCCTGAAACAATTTGGAGCAGAGTCTGGCAGCCTTTTCTTTGGCCCAAGGTCTTCTTCTTTCTTTGGCTCACAGCGCAGAACCGCATCCTAACCTGGGACAACCTATGCAAGAGGGGCTTCATAGGCCCCTCAAGGTGCTCCCTTTGTCAGCAAAACGAGGAAACCTCGGAACACCTCCTCAACAACTACCAATACAGTCAACAGATCTGGGACTGGGGAGCCCAAACCATGCGACGCTCCCAGAGGCATCGTGGTAGCATAAGGGACACCCTAGTAAATTGGGAAACCTTATTCTTCCACAATCCAATCCTTTAGCGCATCTGGCAACTGCTCCCAGGATTCACGCTTTGGTCAATCTGGAAAGAAAGAAACAAGAGAATTTTCAACTCCAGATAGGCCCTTCCTACCACCACTTGGGTTAAGGTCAAATGTCTTATCCAGGAAACTATTCATAGGAGGTCCTGGACACAGGAAGACACACAATGTAGGCTCGAGGAAAATATCATTTTGGAAGGATGGAACTTGCAACTGCGCAGAGACACAGGGGAAGCACAAATTTTGGAAAGGTAACAGTCCCACGAATTGGACTCCACCCCCCCCTGATTTTTTCAAGCTCAACTTCGATGGGGCCTTTAGGGGCAATCCTGGACCTGCTGGATTCGGAGATGTCCTTTGAAATAATTTGGGCAAGATTATTTATACGATTGTTGGTTTTCTGGGTGAAAACACAAACAACGTGGCGGAGCTTACAAGCCTTGTAAGGGGACTACAAACAGCGGTCCAACAGCGGTATCATCAGCTGGTCATTGAAGGAGACTCCCAAGTAATAATTCATCTCATTTCCAAAATCCTTCATGGAAAGCCCCCCTGACGCATCTCCCCCAGTTGGAGACTCTCTGGTCTTCTGGAAGATTTTGGCGATCTTATCAACCCCAACCTCACCCTAATCCCCTCTCATGTTAAGCGAGAGGCCAATAAGGTTGCAGATCACCTGGAAAATACAGGGATCGATGTCAAAACAGATCTAGTATTTTGGCAGGCACACATCTCTAAAGAAACGAGCCTATCCAGGCATTGCAAAGACCTTGCATGCAGAGCTTCCCAGCCCCGGATGGGGTGACACGCAGCTATAGGGAGACAGGTGGATCCGCACCTGGCCCTGGCATATATGCCGACAGATTCCACCCACGAGAATGACTTAAAGATGGGGGACGACCATCGCTGTAGCTTCAGGATGGAGGGACCTTTCCCTCGAGCGATAATGTACGATTTTAGTGTTTCAGTTATGGAAAAGGTTAATTGTGAGAGGATGGCCTCGGATCCTGTTCATTTCATTTTCAATTCGCCCGGTAAGAGCATTTTTGCACCAGCCATGGCCTTGGTTATAGCCCGAATTCTCTGGTGGGATCTGGCATTCACCGCGCATTTTGCATTCTGGCATTATTCTCTCTCGCTGCATTTCTTTCTGCATCTAACGAGACTGAGCTCGCTTGCCCGTGATTCATACCTGCAATTTCTCTTCTGCCTTCACCGGCATTCACTTTGCGCCTTCTCCATGGCCCAAAAGAGAGGTAAACCTCATCATGGCTCAGCCTGGGAGGCGCATAAGGCGCAGCGACTTCGTAAGGAACAACTCGAACAGGCCTTGGCTCTTGCAACATCAATTCTTCGGAAGAAATCCAGAGTAGAGAAACGGGCTCGGCTTGCCACCATTGTTGAGTCTGGAGCTGGTTGCAACCATGTTGTCAAGAAGAAAGCATCGAAAGTGAGGTAGGAAGTCAGAACTGAGGAGGATTTTCCCCCTTGCATTGTGGAGGAAATCCCATTTGTGGAGGACCTGACGACTATGGAGTTCACCCAAGTGGAAACCAAGAGGGAGGACTACAATCCCACTCCGACACTGGTTGATTACATCCCCGAATTTTTCGTGGAGGAAATACCCTGGCCTGGTGACGATAATTGCAGTTGCCATAATGTGGGCACAAAGGTTGCAGAAGATGTTGGGGAACAACGGCTGTTAGATGCGGGTTCTGGAGCGGCGGTGGATGAGGGTGGCAGCGTGCATGGCTCACTCATCCGGGATGAACACCTGGCTCTCATCTTCGACCTGCGGGGACACTTGGCTGATCTGGAGTATCGGGCCCTCTACATGGGTCAGAGAATGGACATGCTCCTCGACACATTTTCCAACGCACAACCCAAGCGGAAATGCCCACTTTGCTCGCAAGCTTTTGCCATCCTGGTTGGGACCACACGGAAGACTGGCGAGGATGACAGGTCACCAGGCACCTAGGTTTTTATGTTATCTTGGTTCTTAGTTTTTATGTTACTGTTTTTATATGAACTTAGACCAAAGACATCTGTCCTGGTTTCTTCCGGGTAGGACAGATGCCACTCTATTTTTATGTTTTATAATGCTATTGCTACTCACTCCCTATACTTGTTGGTTTCCGATAATCGACAGCATTTTGGGTGATACCAGACCTACCCTTTTGTATAACTCTGTAAAATTTTTGTCTATCTAATATAGCAGGATCCACACTTTTTTATTTTAAAAAAAAAAAAAGTGACTTTTAAGGTTTAAGTAAATAATAAGAGGGAATAATGGTCATATTTGATTTGGTCAAAAAGGGGAAAGATCTATAAGACTTGGGAGAATCATAAAGGAAGGGTAGCACTTCACCTTTCTCATTCTAATTTGATATCTTATTCAGAGTTCTCTTGAGGCCCAAGTTTTCGTTAAGGTTTTGGAAAAACCCTTCCATTGCGGGTTTCGTTTTAGTGGTGCAATACCCACCCTAGCTAAACAAAGAGGGAGTCCATCCACGATTTCAATTGGATGTTCATATTGTGACTTGTCTATAGTCAAAGTGCAATGACCTATTTGGAGGATTATTGTTTTCCTTCGAGGGCCGATTTTTCACCATTTTCCAAGGTTGCGATTGCTTAAAGAACCTATGAGGGTTTCCAATACCTTCAACTAAAAGGAGAGGTCAACCCACCAAAATATGAGCTCCCCTTTCATGCTTCGGGCATCCTCTCTATCACGACATGATGTTTATAGGTTCAGTAGGATTCCTATGATAAAATGTCCAGACCCACTCCCTAGAATGAAAATCCCATACCCCCAATTTCCATCTTCGGTGATGGTGCACCAGGTAGAAGTCAATGAAATAATAACATTTTTGTTGGACCCTTCGTTTCCTTAATTCACCTCTCCTCGCTTGCATCATGGCTGTTAGGATTTCATTAAACTCCAAGTATGAGGCATTAATAATTCCAACCTCTGTGCAGGCCCACAACATTCCCCTGTTGCCAAATCTCGTCGAGTGCGATGAACTTTGAGCGATTTGACATTGACTTCTCTAGACGCTTCCACCTATATTGTTTCCTCAAGGTTTAGGGGAGCCATGTGTATGGTGGCTTCAATGTGCAATGGCTATTCATGTGTGCTATATGTTGTGTGTCTCCTCATCTGGGGTTTCATTGAAAGGAATATGGATCCATCTGTATGGATGCTTTTCTATTTGAGACTATGGAGTTGTCATTTCACTAGCTTCCATTGTCCACATTGCTACAATTTAGAACAATTTGTAAGTGATGGGATGTAGTTTCATGAAACACATGTTTCCTTTATGGATGCAAGCAATATGGATGAAGTAATATTTCATCCAGAAATTCCCTTTCATACAGGGAAGTAATTTGACTAAAAATATTTTTGTGGTGAGAATTGTTTTCAAGACTGTTGGGAGAATCCATAGTATTATTATTTTTTTGTCGTTGTTTTATATCCATATTAGGATCCATGTTCAGGACACATAGACAAAGATAAAATATGATAGGAGTAGTAATAAGTACGATTCTAAATTTGTTTCTCTTCTCTAAATTTTAACTCTGAGCTTTTCCAGAACTGGAATTTCATCCATAATTTCCCTTCCATACAGGGAAGTAATCTGACTAATAAGATTTATTTGGTGAGGTTTTTCATAAATTTTCAGAGAATCCATAATATTAATATGTTTAACCATGGTTTACTATTGTAATGTTGCATTGTGACTTTCATGTTGGTTGACTTACGTTGAATTACAATGCTCCTCAATGGTTGTATTGCATTGCAATGTCCATCAAGGGTTATGTCGCATTATGATGTTCATGAACGGTTATGTTGGATTGTGACATTCCCCAATTATTATGTCACAGTGCAACATACATGTTCATTGGATTCTCAATTGGGTTTCACCCGAGTGGTTTGTGTTGAGCAGTGTTTTCCCCCGACCTAGGTTCAATTCCCAAAAGTGACATTTTGAGCTCTTTGATGAGCAAGCTATTGAAAAATCCTCGGCTTTTTACACAATCTAGTTTATCCCAGTTACCATCCTCTAAATGAGGGGAAGTTCTTGGTGGGTTTCCCCAGACTCTATTCCAAATTTAAATAAAAAAAAATAAATAAATAAAAAAAAAACAAAACGTCTATCGGATGTAGCTTCGGTGGTTGAGAGGAATGATTCTTACACTCCCCACCTAGGTTCAAATCCTTGGAGTGACATTTTGTGCCCTTCAATGGGTCTATAATATGCTCTTGTTGTTGAAGCCCCAATTCTTTGAAAATGCTCGACCATTCCATGTTCTCTTGTAGATTTCAAAGAGTTTTTCCGTGGATGTAGTGAGAAACGATATCTGATGTTTTGAACCACATGTTAAAAAAAAAAAAATGTGGTCATTTTCTTATGTCCAATTGCAATATTCCTCAATGGTTACATTACATTGTTATCTTCGCAAATAGATTTTTCACCTTGCGACATTCCTTAAGGGTTATGTTTTCGCATGATGCTGTTGAATGGTTTTGATGCATTATGATATTCATCTTAGTTGGATTATATGGAATTGTTATGTTACTCAACATGGTTATGTTTCATTATGACATTCATAAAGGGGTATGTGAAATTTTCAATGTTCTTTAATGGTTCTATCAAATTGTGACATTCATCTTAGTGGACTTATGTCAAATTGCAGTGTTTTTGATAGTTTTGTTGCATTGTGACATCCATGATTATGTTTCACTATGGTAGARCATGTTTAACKTTGGTCAAATATGATTGACTTTTCTAGACCATRGTTGTGCATGGTTAACTATGGCTRACMATGTTGACTATTTTTTACCATGGGTACCCATCATTGACTATGGTTATGTTGCAATAATTATGTTCATCTTAGTYGACTTATGTCRAATTACTATATTCTTCCATGGTTGTGTCACATGGAAACACCCATYAAGGATTTKKTTGCATTGTGATTGWYGTCAAGGGTTTGGTTYAATTGTGRCATTCCCCAATTCMTATGTCACATTGTGACACTCATATTCATTRACTTATGTCAAATTGAATATGGTTGACCAYGTTAAATTTGGTTGACCATGGTTGACCATGGTGACTATGGTTGAGCGCAGTTGATTCAGGTTGAATATGGTTGAATTTAGTTTAGGGGTTGAATTGAAAATTATGTCACATTGCAACATTAAGTGGTTGACTTCAAGAAAATGTCACATTGCAACATTGTGGGTGACTACAATAATATATTACATTTCAACATTAATAATTTGACTTTAATATTATGTCACATTCAGAAATAAGAGGCTCATAATATGGTTATGTCCCATTGCAATGTTCATTTTGTTTGTCTTGTGCCAAATTGGTATGTTCCTTAATGGTTGCATCCTATTGTGAAGTTGATGAAAGATTACATTGCATTGTGACATTCTACAAGGTTATGATGATTTGGACATTCCTTTGATGGTTTTTTTGCATTGTGATATTCATCTTGATTGAATTAGGTTGAATTGCAATGTTTCTTAGTGGTTATATCACATTGCAACATTCATCAAGGGTTATGTTCTGATTGGTTGACGATAAGTAGATTATGGTTGACTTTAAGTTACTTTGCTTTAGTGTGGTTGAATATGGTTCTCTATTTCTAACCACAATTTACTATTGTTGATATTGTCAATTTTGGTTCACTATGGCTAAACATAATTGATCTTAGTTGACTTAAGTTGCATTGATACTTTCCGAAAGTCTTAAGTTCACATTGCATCCATTCAATTTAATTGTACATTGTATGGTCTTAATTATTGAGCTCTAACAAAGGTCCATGTTCCTTGAAAAAAAAACCTTACCTTCTTTGAATGAAGTGCACAAGGGATCCAATTTGAGCATGGTTGGCTCATGCAACACAAAGATATCAGTTAAAATATTGCCTTAAATTTCCCCTTTTATAAAAAGGAATTAACATAATGCTTGATAAAACCTTCATTGGCCTAACACCATTGAGATAACTTCACCACCATAGTGGTGGAATAATGTGAACTCGATGTTTCCCCTGCGTGGACATTATTTTGATAAATTCGAAATACAAAGGATGAAAGGACAATCATCTATGCAATGTAACAATATAAAAGCAATGGATGTGAATTATAGGGAACCTATTTAAGTGTCAGTAAAAAGAAATGAATTTGAATTCTAAGTAGCTCATTTACATGTTAATGAGAAGGGGGTGAAGAGATATTACAAGCATGGAGCCATCAAACTATCTAGCAACAACCAATTTTGTGATTCTGACCATGAAATTGTTGATGGTATTTTTTCATGTCTTGCAAGTCAATCATTAAAACTTGGACAATTAATGAAACAAATGGAGAGACATGTTGAGCAAGGTGTAACTGTTGTAATTTTCCCACTCCTAAATTGCAATTTATCCCACTCCCTTTCATATTAGGTTACAGCCACATTAGGTAATTGGAGGATGTTTGGAGCAACATGTGGAGAAATGATGGGGATGCGCTAGTGGTAAATTTCATAAATCTATGACATAAATGTGAAACCTATTAATAGACAATTATTTGTCCTGGTAAAGATAAATACATGAATAAGAAATTGTAAGGGAGTTAACTTATAAAATCTCATCCATTTATGTAGTGAAGATGAAGAGAATATGCTCATATCCACAAATCTAAAGATTAATCTAGCACTTTCCAATATTGAAAACATGTATGAACATAACAATATCCATTATACATAATTAATATATCAAAACATTTAAAAAATATAATTAATATATTAAAACATTTAAAAAAAAATTAAGTTATATGCAATTACTATATTAAACATTTTTAAAACACAATTAAAAAACTTTGCTATAAGTTTCATTTGTTTTGGTAATAAAATAATTTACATTTAAAACTTAATAATAAATAATAACAAAGTAGAAGCATTAAATAAAAAAAACTCACATGAGAATGTGCTTTTCCAATAACAAAACTTATAATGGTGATAATATCATTGTATCTTTTAGCAGTGATGAGATATACATTGCAATTATAATGTAGAATGGAAAAGGTTAAAAAACATTGAAATAAAGGAGAAAAACCCGCTATAAAACTATAGAATATAGAATAGTGATAGTATACAATGTAACAAAAGCTTACTTGAGGTTTTCGATCAATCAATATGAAGAAAAACTTGGAAATAATGGAGCAGTTGATAGTTACATAGATGAAATCTACAGTTATAAAACCAATTCCTATATAATTATGTAATCAATCCTCATTTAATAATAAATTGTGTTGGTTTCTTCTAATGCTAAGTTAGTATCAGAGCGATACTAGAGATCCGAGTTAGTATCAGAGCGATATTGGAGATCCGTGAGATACCAACTCTTTGAGGCCAGATCCAAGAGCAAGATTTCGAATTTGATTTGGAAAACAAATTACTAGTGCCCCTTATACAGTGTAAGAGCGCGTCGGATATATCACTCCTCCCTCATCTCTCTGAGAGCACTGCCAACGCCCCCCCTTCATTAGCATAGGAGTGCTATCACTCCCCCTTATCTCTCTGAGAGCACTGCCAACGCCCCCCCTTCATTAGCACAGGAGCGCTAGCGCTTCCATTCGCGATTTTGAGGAGCGCCGATTTTTTTCTTGGAGAAGCGGACTGGGATCCGTGAATCGAAATTGAAGCGTGAATTTTCTGCTGAGTCATGAGCTTTTCTGTTGCATCACGAGCTTGGGAAGAGGGTTACTTTCTCTCCGAACTGAAAGAAATTGCAGGAAACTCTTCTTGACTGACCTGAAATTCCCATACATCTATTCCCAGATTCGAGTCCGGGACGAACTGACAATCCCACTCTCGGCAACATTGCTATTGTCATCTCCGTTTCCACTTAATTTTGCTACGTGAGGCTGTGAGGATAAGGGGAGGTCGCGTGGGTTTGAATCCAAGCTTCATACCACAAGGGATGATTCAATATCACCCATTATATGATCGTTGAAGGGGAAATAGTGTGAAAACAGCCATTTGGTGTTGGTGTAATGGTGCAACCATGTACAGACCAAATCGTGAAGGTTGTTGTGTAAGCAAATCGTGAAGGTTTCTTTTTCATGTATGTGTTAATGGCCAATGATTTAAAAGTGTATATTTTTTGTAAGAGAGTAAAACATTTTTGAATCTGCAATTCTAACTAGAGATCGAAGAGGTTGAGGAGATATGAAGTGCATTGGATCAGGCGATCTATTAGAGAATCGAGATAGAGTCAGATCGGTCATATATGAAAGTAGAGCGACGGAAAGTTTCATATTCTTAGTGATTCCCTTGCAGAGAATATCTTGCACTGATGGTGAATCCGCTGGTAGAGACCTATCTCAACGAAGCCAACAAGTTAGATGGAACAGATTTCATTAATTGGAAATTCAAAATGTAGACCCTGATGGAGGGATATGGTGTCTGGACCATCTCGAAGGGAGATGAAGCGAAACCTGATGCGGATGTCGGTGCGACAACATCGCAAATCCAAGACTGGGATAAGCATGAAAACAAGGACAAGATGTTGTTGTGCACGTCTGTTAAAGATAGCATAATTCTACATATTAGAGAAGCTAAAACTTCAGCTGAAACATGGAGAGCGTTTAAAGCCTTGTATGAAACTAGCAACACAAATTGTATTATGTTCCTGAAAACTAAATTGCTAGGCATTAAGATGGATGGAAATGAATATGTTAGTTCATTTTTGGGTCGCATTAAAGAGGTGAAAGATAATCTAGGAAATATAGGAGAAACAATTTCCATCACTGATCTTGTCACTATTACCTTAAATGGTATGCTAGAAGATTATCAGATGTTCATAACAGGTCTCGCAACAAGGGAGAAACCTCTTACGTTTGAAGAACTGATAGGTATTTTTCTGCAAGAGGAAGAGAGGTGCAGGAACTTGAAACCTCATAATTGGTGCGATAACATCGCAGCTCCAAGACTGGGATAAGCGTGAAAACAAGGCCAAGGTCTTGTTGCGCATGTCTGTTAAAGATAGCATAATTCCACATATTAGAGAAGCTAAAACTTTAGCTGAAACATGGAGAGAGCTTAAAGCCTTGTATGAAACTAGCAACACAAATTGTATTATGTTCCTGAAAACTGAATTGCTAGGCATTAAGATGGATGGAATGAATATGTTAGTTCATTTTTGGGTCACATTAAAGAGGTGAAAGATAATCTAGGAAATATAGGAGAAACAGTTTCCAGCACTGATCTTGTCACTATTAACTTAAATGGTATGCTAGAAGATTATCAGATGTTCATAACAGGTCTCGCAGCAAGGGAGAAACCTCTTACGTTTGAAGAAATGATAGGTATTTTGCTGCAAGAGGAAGACAGGTGCAGGAACTTGAAGCCTCATAATTCAGATCTGGCATTGTGGTCAAATAAGAAAGCTTTGAGAGGGAGATCAAGAGAAAGAGGCAGAGGAGGTCGTTCATCGCAGAGAAGACAATCCCCAAGGTCGAATCAAGGTATGCCCTCTAACAGGAATGAGTCTAAAAGTTGTTTTTATTATGGTCAACCTGGACATCTCATTAAAGACTGTCATAAGAAGAAGAGTGATTAGGCTAGTAATAAACCTAGAAAACATACAGTTCATTATGCAGAAGAATCTTCAAATCATGATCTCGGATTGTTTATTGCTAATGATGATATTGATGAACCCCCAAATTTTGATTCACGGGATCTTAGGCTGTTTGTGTCTAACACTGCTTTATCTGCTGAAATAGATGATTTTGATGCCTAGTTTGTGGATTCCGGAGCATCAGTACATATGACATGTAATAATATGTGGTACACTAATTTTAAAGAAACACAGAATGGAGCCAGCATATATCTTGGTGATGACCGTGCTCATTAGATCAAGGGATATGGAGACATTCCTGTGACATTGCCGAATGGTACTATTCATCACATTCGCAATGGTGTTTATGTGCCAGAGATAAAGAAAAAAATTATCTCTGTGTCCACCATTACTGATCAGAACTTGAAGGTTAAATTCTTCAAGAATTATTGCATAGTGAAGGATCTGTTGGACCAATTCAAAACTATTGCAATGAGAGTCAGAGCAGGAGGCCTATACAAACTTGATGTTACCAACAAAGAACATCACACACTAACTTCTGCAACTATGCCAACAGAGAGTCTTTGGCATCAAAGGTATGGCCACATCAATCATCCTGATTTATTGTTATTACAGAAACATAATATGGTTGAAGGACTTCCCATGTTAAAGAATGAGAATGTTTCTTGTGATGGATGTGCATTAGGAAAGATGGATAGAGATGAATTTCCCTCTAATCCTGATAGGAAAAAGAGAGATGTGTTAGATCTTTTGCATACTGATGTTTGTGGGCCTATGTAGACTAGGTCTCTAGGAGGTGCATTTTACTTTCTGTTATTTATTGATGATTGCACGAGATACATGGGTTTATTTCCTTAGAATAAAAAGTAATGTTTTTGAGTACTTTAAGGAATTCAGAACCATGGTGGAAAAATAGATAGGAAAATCCATCAAAATCCTCCGTTCAGATCAAGGGGGAGAGTATAAATTAAGGGACTTCATTGAATATTGCAAAGATCATGGAATAGTACAGAAGTTTACAGTACCTCACACTCCACAGTAGAATGGAGTCAATGAAAAGAAAAACAAAACTCTAGTTGAATCCATAAACACTGCAGTTTATTTAAGGAATAGAAGTCCAACAAGGTGTCTTGATAATGTTACTCCTTTCGAAGCCTTGTATGGTTCCAAACTTGCAGTTCATAATTTGAAATTATTTGGGTGTAAGGCCTTTGTTCATATTCCAAAGGAGAATATGAAGAAATTGGATTCTAAAGCCATTAAATGTATTTTCATAGGGTATTGTTCTGAATTCAAAGCATACAAATTGTTTGATCCTTCTACTCTCAAAGTATTTGCGAGTGGAGATGTACTTGTCCATGATCAGGAAGTAGGAAATCATGACAATAACAGTCATGAAGAATGGCATAGACTTCTTGATGAAGGAGTTAAAGAAGAGAAACAACATAAACAATCATCACAACAACAACCACCACAATAGCGGTCACAACCGCATAAACAACATGAGCAACAAAAAGGACTCAATGATATGGACACTTCAAGTAGTCACAGTTCACCTAGAGGGAAAGACAGATCTTCACAAAGTGGGGACGAAGATAATCAATTGAGAAGATATTCACGACAGGTTCCACTCCCTAAGAAGTATAGAGAATATGCCCTAATGAGTAGCATTTCAAATGTCATAGAACCCATGAGTTTTAATGAAGCCAATAAACATGATGAATGGTGAAATGCAATGGAGGAAGAATATGAATCTATAATGAAAAATAATACTTGGGAATTGACTAAATTGCATAAAAATAAAAATCCCATTGGATGCAAATGGATATACAAACCCAAGTTTAAATTAGATGGTAGTATAGACAAATATAAGGCTATATTGGTTGCAAAGGGGTATTCACAAACATAAGGTATTGATTATGTTGAAACATGTGCACCAGTAGCTAAATTGAATACTATCAGATTGTTAATTGTTTTAGCTACAAAGTATCATTGGAAGCTACACCAATTAGATGTTATATCGGCATTTTTGAATGGTGAGTTAAAGGAGGAGGTTTACCTTACTCAACCTAAAGGGTTTGTGGAAAAAGGGAAATAACACTGAGTGTGTAAGTTAAAGAAAGCATTGTATGGACTGAAATAGGCACCTAGGTCATGGTATGAGAAGATAGACTCTTTCTTTCTTCAATAGGGTTTTATGAGGAGCAAGAGTGATCCAAATATGTATACCAAATTTGATGAGTAAGGGTATATAGTATTGATTTCCTTATATGTTGATGATTTAATAATTACAGGAAATGTAGGAAAATTAATTGATGAAATCAAGGAGCAGTTGTCACAAGTTTTTGAAATGAAAGATCTTGGTGAGTTACATTACTGCCTAGGTCTTGAAGTTTGGATAAATGCAGGCCAAACTTTTGTTTTTCAGAGTAAGTATGTTAGAGAAGTACTTAAGAGATTTAAAATGGATCAGTGTAAATCTTCTATTTTTCCCATGCAGCAGAATGTGAAACTTTCTTGTGACGATGGTTTGAAGGAGGTGAATGGAACTATGTATAGACAAATGGTGTGTAGCTTGAATTATCTCACCACAACCAGACCTGATATTGCATATTCTATGAGTGTGTTAAGTCAATTTATGGAGAAACCTCAAGAAATCCATTGGAATGCAGCAAAGGCGGTACTCAGGTATCTAAAAGGAACACTTGATTATGGTATTAAATATACTGATGCATTTTGATGTTGAGTTGATATGTTACTCAGATTCTGACTAGGATGGAAATACATATGATCGAAGATCAACCACTGGATATGCGTTTGGAATTGGATCAGGGGTTGTTCCATGGAGCAGTAAAAAGTAGCCTACTATATATTTTTCTTCTACTGAAGAAGAATATAAAGCATTGTGTGTAGCAACTTGTGAAGTTGTTTGGTTGAGAAGACTTCTTCAAGATGTTGGAGAAGAACAAAAGGAACCTACAATGATCAAATGTGATAATCAAAGTTCAATCAAGTTGTCGAACAATCTGATTTATCATGCAAGGACAAAGAATGTTGATGCCCAGTTTCATTTTGTTAGAGAAAAATTGCAGTTAAATGAAATAGCTCTTATGTATTATAATACTTGTGAAAATACTACTGATATTTTCACTAAGTCTCTTGGAAATATTAAGTTTGAGTTGTTTAGGGAGATGTTAGGTGTAGAAGTCAATCCATTCTCCATTAAGGGGAAGACTTGAAAATAATGGAGCAGTTGATAGTTACGTAGATGAACTCTACCTCTCAATTAATGTAGATCCTATTTTCCTGTTGTTTGTTGTAACCGACTAAGTAGAATTAGTTGCTATATAATGGTGTAATCAATTCTCATTCAATAATAGATTGTGAGAGTAGCCTCACCAGTGTTGGTTTCTTCTAATTGTAATTTAGCCACATATTTCATGGTCTCCAAATTATGCTTACGACTTTCAACTTTGGCTTCCAAATTATCTTTACGACTTTCAATTTTGTCTTCTTCATTGACAACATTAATTTTTAAGTTGCTTACATATGAAATGTTTGTACTTAAACAAAACAATAAGAGTATATCATTTTTTATTGTTCAAAATCAGTTAAACTTTTCTATGGTAACTTAAGCATGTAAAGTCCAAATTAATATTTGTTGTTGTGAAAGTTATTATAATAATAATAATAATTTATTTTTAACTGGAAAATCTACAAAGTTATACATACTCTATTTATTTTGGATTTGAACTTATAATTTTTTAGGAGGAAACTCATGTCATCCACTTTCAAAACTATTTCAGCATTATCTTTAAAAAAAACAAAAAAACAGTTTCCATTTTGTATATAGATTCATAACACAATCAGATTTTAATAAATTAATGATTAAAAATAATAACGTCATGAATGTCCATGAAATTCTCAATTCAGCACAATTTAACAAACCACCTTAGGTATGTGGTGTTAACTAAATTTTCACCACTCGACATAATTAAATCTAAACTATTCACAATTGTAGCGTGCATCTTCTCAAGGACCGATGCCATCATAAATTTGCTTCCATAGCATGAGTCCTTCTGATTGAATGTGATAGAATTTCAAAATACTACTGCCATTGAATAAGAAAAGCACAAGAAAAGCAGTGAACTCTAACCATATGTACGGAAATCTCAAAGCACCAACATGTAAATCTCCAGCGCCACATGAATATCTAAGAAAATAGAAATTCTTCGAATTGCAATTTTAAGTTACCAGAGATTCCTAGAATAGTTGAGCATTTCTCTCTCAGTTTAAACTAAGTAAAGGAGGCAATAGAGTTCGAGCTCAATTTTCATTTTCATGTGGATTGTTGTTGGTGATGTGGATCTCTAGCTAGATCTTGTTAATGTCCCCTACTATCATTCCTCAATTACTCTCCAACTGTCCCATTTAATTCTTCTTCCCTCCTACATTCTTCCTCTATGTATCTATACTTTTCTTCTTGCTAGAGTATTCGAGAATCTTCTCCCGTCTCTTGAAAAAAAAGACTGTTTTGAAAATGTTTGTCGTTGGATACTCTGTTTTGGGATGAATGTATGAATCAAAGAGCAGGCATTATTAAAACTATGTTTTTTTTTAATTACTTAGCTATAAACTGTTATTGGGTTCTTTACTCTTTTTTCTATAGGAATTGGGCATTTTGTTAGTCTTTGTTTTTACCATCAAAGTGGTATCAGAGCAGGTCAATGGTATTTGATGTTTTACCAAAAACTTGAAGCTGTGGAAGTCGATGTGGAAGGGGATTCAAAACAATCTATAAGTATTGAAGAATGATAAATCTATAGATTCAGCAAGTGTATCGAAGGTTGGAGAAAGCAAGTAAATATTGTTTTTTTGGATACTTTATTGTTGAGTATAGAGGAGGTGTTAACCTATTCCAAAAGTTGTTGCAAAGAGATTGCAGATCTCAAAGGGGCATAAATTTAGGAGTTTTAATCATACAAAGGATTTGACAGAGATTGGAAAAGGAAATAGAGGAATAACAATAAAAAGAGGCAAATTTTATTTTAAAAAAAATCATGGCAGGAGCAAGTGGAAGCATTTTACAACCCCAGATTCCAATTTTTAATGGTAAAAATTATGACTACTTGAGTATAAAAATGAAAACCCTTTTTTTTTCCCAGGATGTTTGGGATTTGGTTGAAAATGGGTTTCTTGAACCAACAGACCAAGAAGCTTATCATGCTCTATCACAAGCTCATAATGATTTGTTGAAAAAAAATAAGAAGAAGGATTCCAAAGCATTGTTTTTTATTCAGTAGGCAATGGAGGAATCAATTTTTCCTAAAGTAGCAGCTGCTACAAGATCAAAATAGGGATGGGAAAGTTTACAAATAGCATACGAAGGCACAAGAAAGGTAAAAACAACAAAATTACAAATTCTTAGAAGGGATTTTGAAAACTTGCAAATGAAGGATACAGATTCAATAGATTCATGCTTCACTCATGCAATGGAAATAATAAATCTCCTTAGATCATATGGAGAAATCGTTGTTGATCAAAAGGTTGTAGAGAAAATAATTAGAATCTTACCTACAAACATTGATCTAGTTGTAATAGCCATTGAGGAATCCAAAGATCTCACTCAACTATTAGTAAATGAATTAATGGGATCACTCTTATCACATGGGCAAAGATTAAATCGAACAGGGAAATCATCATTGGAGAATGCATTCAAGACTCATATTTCATTTGGCAGAACAAGAGGGAGATCAAATTACAACAGAGGTAGAGGACGTTTTACACCAAGAGGAGGAAGGGAAAATACACAATTTGAAAGTAGAAGACCAACATCAAGCCCACATGATCATTCTACACCAACAAGAGGAAGGGGGAGAAACCATTCTCATAGTCATGATCAAGCAGAAAGGTATGATAAATCCAACATCCAATGCCATTATTGCAATAAATTTGGACATTTTGCATCAGAATGTAGGAAAAAGCAATATGACATGAATAAGCAAAAGGTGGATTTTACAAATGAAAACTAGCCCAACAGTGGTAAAGAAAACACCATATTGATAACATGCAATGCAACACAAGAGAGTTCCAAAGAAGTATGGTTCCTAGATAATGGTTGTACTAATCACATGAGTGGAAGTAAGGAGATGTTTGCAACAATGGATGATTCAATAAAATCAGAAGTAAAATTGGGGAATGATCATCGAGTTTCAGTCATGGGAAAAGGGTCAATTAACATAAGAACTAACCAAGGTGAGGAGAAACATATTTCATATGTATATTATGTTTCTGGACTACAACACAATCTCATAATCATTGGACAACTAGTGCAAAAAGGATATAGAATATACTTTGAAAATGGTGAATGTGTGATTCTAGACAAGAAACCAAGCAATAGGTTGATTAGAAAAGTTTAAATGACAAAAAATAGGATGTTTCCACTTAGAAATCAAAGTGAACTATTCTTAGAGCCATAAGGATTGCAAAAGGTTGTTCAGTTAGCTTTTAAAGCTTCATACAAAATTGAATCTTGGCTATGGCATTTAGGACTTCGACATTTAAACTTCAAAGGGTTACAACTGTTATATAAGAAAAGAATGGTATATGGATTGCCACCAATAGAGCCACTTAAGATAACATGTGAGAGTTGCATATTGGCAAAGCAACATAGGAAAACATTTGTAGTTGGGGAGTCTTATAGGGGAAAACATCCACTTGAGATAGTCCATTCAGAACTTTGTGGACCTATGCAAACACCATCCATAAGTGGAAGACTTTATTTCTTGACATTTATTAATGATTTTAGTGGAAAAGTATGGGTTTATTTTTGAAATACAAATCAGATGTATTTGTTGTTTTTAAGGAGTTCAAGGCAAAAGTTGAGAAAGAAAGTGGATACTATATCAAAACATTGAGAACCGATCATGGTGGTGAATATATATCAAATGATTTTCAGACTTTTTGCAAAGAAAATGGCATAAGGAAACAATTTACAACAAGGTATACTCCTCAACAAAATGGAGCAGCTGAGAGAAAGAATAGAACAATTATGGAAATGACATGAAGTATGATAAAAGAAAAATAACTACCAAATGAGTATTGCGCTAAAGTGGTTGCATGTTCGGTATACATATTAAATAGATGTATAACAAAAGCAGTGATAAATAAATCCCCAGAAGAAGCTTGGAGCAAAAGGAATCATAATATAAGACACTTGAGAGTCTTTGGATGTGTAGCATACTCATTCATACCTCAAGAGTTGAGAAAGAAACTAGATGATAGAGGAGAGAAGTGTATATTTATGGGATATAATGAGCAATCCAAGGCATATGAATTATACAATCCTATCACAAAGAAGTTGATAATAAGTTGTGATGTTGAGTTTGTTGAAGAAGAAGCATGGGATGGAAGCATAGACAAGACAACTACAATTGCAACTAGTGTTCCAGAAGAGAATGAAACTCAAATTCTGAATCCTACTACACAAGAAAATGTTCCTACAATGCCTTCTAAGGCACCTACCACTCCAAATCCAACTACCCCAACATTTAATAACAATGGTGAGTCTTCTAATACAACACCTGCATCACTAAGATCAAGGTCTAGAAACACTTCAAAGAAGACACGTAGTCTAAGAGAAATTTCTGATGAAACACAAGGGGCTGAAAATGATGATTTATGCTCTAATTTTGCATTCTTAACAGAAGCTGATCCAGTTTATTTTAAAGATGCCATTAAATATGACAAATGGATTGCAGCCCTGAATGAAGAAATTCAGTCCATTGACAAGAATAAAACTTGGGAACTAGTAGAGCTTCCTAAAGGAAAGGATGTGATTGGGGTTAAATGGGTTTACAAGACAAAGTATAATGTTGATGGAAAAGTAGAAAAACACAAGGCAAGACTAGTAGCTAAAGGCTTCACACAACAACTTGGCATAGACTACAATGAAACATTCGCACCTGTGGCAAGATTAGATACAATAAGGATGGTCTTATCTATTGCAACTCAAAACAATTGGAAGGTTTACCAAATGGACATTAAATAAGAATTCTTGAATGGAATTTTAGAAGAAGAAGTGTATATAAACCAACTACCTGGTTATGATGTTTTGGGAGAAGAACATAAGGTATACAAACTGAAAAAGGAACTATATGGTTTGAAACAAGCTCCTAGAGCTTGGTACAAGAGGATAGATTCTTATTTTGTGAACAATGGGTTTAGCAAGTGTGGCAATGAACCAACTTGTATGTCAAAGTGAATGATGAAGGAGAAATCTTGATAGTGTACTTGTATTTAGATGA
>JZKD02S2388591.1:190086-200992 GCA_000966675.3 Picea glauca | reverse complement strand
TCCAATAATTTCTGAACTTCAATAGGTAACTCATCAATTCTAGTATTTGTTATAACAGTTCTAGGTTTACCAATAATAGCAAAACTTACCTCATCTTCTTGCAATTGTTCCAGAATTTTTTTTTCTTTAACCAGTAGTAATTTTGAACTGCTCTGTTCCTCTACTTTCTCATCCTTGAGAGGAATAAGAATATGTCTTCTGCCTTCTTTTTCCAAAGAAAAAGTATTCTCTCTACCATTATACATCACATTCTTGTCATATTTCCATGGTCTACCCAACAGCACATGACACACATCCATTGGTATCACATCACATATAACTTGATCTTTGTAATTCCTAATCTGGAAATCAACTTTACATTTCTCATTGACTAAAACTTGATGTCCTTTCTGCAACCAAGAAACTTTGTAGGGTGTAGGATGTCTTTCTCTCTTCAATCCTAACTTTTCAACCATCTCTACAGAAACTAAATTATCAGTACTCCCATTATCAATAATCAACTTGCAGCACTTACCTTGTGATTTGCACATTGTTTTGAACAAACTCTTCCTCTGCTCAGGTTCATGTACTTCTTTGCTTGGCTTCAGAAAAATTCTCCTCATCAACAAGGCTTCTCCTGCTTCTGGAATCTCAACATGATCCTCAGGTGCTTTATGTTCAATCTCAGCTTGTGTAACTTGAACATTCCCCTGTTTTGCTTCTCCTTCTGGACAATCCCAAGACATATGTCCTAGTTTTCCACAAGCATAACATCTAACCTCATGGTTTCTGCCTCTTCCACGACCTCTCTGAAAATATCTTCTTCCTCTGAAGTCTCTTCCTTTTTGGGGTTGTTCTGGCTGATTTGATGTTTCAGCTTCACCTTTTTGAACTGGAAATTTTCCTTTTCCAGTTTGTTGTCCCTTACCCCTGTAAGGATGACCTTTTCCTTTCCCTGAGTTGTTCCTCCTATTCAGTTTCTCCTCCACTTTCAAAGCACGTTGATATGCTTCTTCAATTGATTGAGGTGAAAACAAACTCATCTCATCTTGAAAGTCAAATTTAAAACCATTCATGTATCTGGCTACTTTCTCAGAAGTATCCTCTATGTATCCAACTCTAATATTCACTTTGTAAAACTCCTCTGTATACTCTCTGACAGTAAGCAATCTTTGTCTCAAATTTTGCATCTGTCTGTACAAGGCTAATTGGTAATCTTTAGGTAAGAATTTCTCCTTTAATTTAGCAATCATTCTATTCCAATTTCTAATTGGTTGTTTTTGTAATCTTATTCTTTCTGCTTGTACACCATCCCACCAAAGTAAAGCATGTCCTTTAAGTCTAGTCACTGCAAACTTTACCTTTTTATCCTCAGGTACTTCAGCAAAATCAAAATGCTTATCCATGGAATTTATCCAATCAACTAATTCCTCAGGATTTAATCCTCCATCATATGCATTTACTTCTAATCTTGGTTTTGAGCTAGCCCCAATGACTGCCCTTAACAACTTCAATCCAATATTTTCATCTGTTATTTCTTCAGTTTCAGGTTCATCTTCCTGTTCATTTTCACTAACATCACCTGCTACAGGATCTCTTCTTCCAGCTTCTTTCATGGCTGTCATCTCATCTCTGAGACTTCTCAATTCTTCCAATACTTCTGCATTGGCTATAGGTCTACCTCCTCGACCTCTTCTACCTCATCCTACTCTGAAAACCATGTCTGAGGTTAATAAGTCTGGTTTTAAATTATCACTGTTCAGACTTTCTTTTGCCTTGATTACTGGTAAAGGTGAAAAATAAATTTTCCCTTTCATATACAATGTTGCAATTTCTCAAATCTCACTCTGATACCACTTAATGCAACTGCTGTTAGTGAAATCTGACACACAAAGCTAAATTTAGTTATCTGTCGCTATACTTGGCATTTCGGTTCTTTTGATAGGGCTCTTGTCGAATTTACGGATTAAGCACTTTTTCTTTTGCTAACACCCAACGGAAATGTTTTCATACATTATGCTAAGCACCTTATGACCATACGACGTGACTATAACTTCAACGGAAAACACCCCAACACCTTTTTTTACTTACCTTTCCGCTTCCGCTTCCATACACCGATGAACACGTGGCCTCAGCGGAAATCACCAAACACATCGGAGTTTGCACCCTTCGCTTTCCGCTGCGATCTAGACCGTCGATCCTTTTCTATTTTATTCCGCTCGGATCTCGATCTTCTGTCTTCTGTATGATTGACACCGTCGATCCTTGATCTCCTCGAATTCTGCTTTGCTTTGCACCATTAATCCTGATACTTACAGAATGGAAATATTAGTTCATTACAGTATTGTTTCGATTCCAAGGATCCTTAAACGATTTTGACAGATCATATATATTCCATTAATGAGAACAAAGATATCATAATCATATACAGATGAAGAGGATTTCTCACATACCATAAATTTGCACAATAGATAGAAACTTTATTAATGATTTTGTTTCGTCTCTTTCTCTCCTCTGCAACTCTCCTGCAGACTCTCTGCGCACCTCTGCCCACTCCCTTCTTCGACTATTCTTTCTTTTCTAATCACATTTAACAAACCATGCCTAATCTTAGTCATTCTTCTATTTTTAGAAAAAATAATCCCTACTTTTATTCAACACTTAGAACAAGTGGCTCAGTCTCCTCGCAGGGAGCTGTTTGATAGCTATTTGTTCCATATCTATCTCTAATTTTGACAACAAGGTTGTCCACCTAGATTAATGAAGTATATATTTGTTTAATCTATTATTCACTCTAACTCCAAATATTGTTCTAGATCACAACATGTGACCACTCCACCATGAAGTCGAACTAATGCTCCTGCATCAATCTTTCTTTAGTAGCCGTGTAAAATCACGAGTAATCTCGGCGTAATTAGGGATGAAACGACAAAGAAATTTTGCTTTCCCCTGCAAACTTTGCAACTGGCGTAGTGTAAAAGGAGGAGGGATATTAAGGATCACCTTAACCTTAATAGGATCCACTCTGATCCCTTGACGTGAAACGATAAAACCTAGAAGACGGCCAGATTCTACGGAAAAAATGCATTTATGAGGATTTAAACGGATACGATAGAACCGACAATGAATGAAAATGGCTCAGAGATGAGTGGGGTGATCGACTCGGTGCAAAGAATGAGCTGGTAAATCATCCAAATAGGGTTGAACGATATTCTTTATATCATGAAAAGCATAATACATAGCACATTGAAACGTCGCGCCAACGTTCTTAAGACCGAAGGGATGTTTCCTATAGGCAAAAGTACCCCAAGGAAAAATAAAAGCAGTCTTACGATGGTCCTCGGGAGCGATGTTAATTTGATTATAGCCAGAGAAACCATCCATGAGAGAGAAGATTTCAGTTCTGGCACAGTCATCGACAATCTGGTCGACGAAAGGGGTTGGAAAGTTGTCTTTGGGACAGGCTTTGTTAGTATCCCTATAATCAAAACATACACGAATACTGCCACCTTTCTTATCAATTGGGACAGGGTTGGAAACCCATTTTGTCAGAGCCACGGGATAAATAAAGATGGCTTTGAGAATTTTTTCAACCTCAAGCTTGATGGTCGCCACTTTACGTGGGTGGACTGGACGAAGGCATTGCTGGACAGGTTTATCTCCGGGGTATGTCTTTATCTCATGTACAAAAATTGCAGCGTCGATACCTGGCATCTCTTCGTAACTCTAGGTGAAGATGTCACAAAATTCTTTGAACATAGATGTATAGGTGACGATTTCGTCGGGAGAACATGAAGCCCCAATATGAACATTTTCAACAATCCCAGGTTTAACGGATATGTCAATGGGAATCGTGGGAGAGATATTACTGAGGTTCCCTTCGGCAAACACATCATGTGTAGATCCAGGAATGGTCGATATGACAACAATGGTCAATGGAGTTGAAATCCATTGGTAGTTTTCAAGAGTGTGTTGTTCCAGAAAGAGTATGGAATGATGATGCCCATCGTCCCAAAGGGTGTCCTCCATGACGGACATGATCATCTCGTCAGTGGGAAAGATAACACGGAAAGGATCGGGAGACAACTCATCAAGAGAGGGGGTAGAAGGTGTTGCCGATTGAATGGCCTGATATGCAGACTCAACCAGACTTAATGGTATGACGTCGTTGAAACAAGTGTGGTCTCCAGGGTTAGGGACTATCCAAGGGTCGGGAGACACAAAAATTTCATGAGGTACGGTGGAGATCATATTGATAGAAACAACTGACGGGCGTGGAACATCGGGCAGTGGAATGGGGAAAGTACCCATTAACGAAGAGTCCTTTAAAAGGCCTACCCCGACATTCTCGTAACCTGACCAGGTTTTAGAAGTAAACGACACATTGCCAGTACGAGTATCGGAATTGAATAAGGAAAGTTGGTCAACTGTAACAACCTTTCCTTGATGAGGAAAATGTACTACATGGAAAAGTGTTGACACAACAACGTGCATGGAATCGATCCAGCTATGACCAAGTAGAAGATTATAATCAAGGGGAGCATTGAAGACTTCCACTTCAACTTGGATTATCTTACCTTCTAGTGTAACGAGAAATGAAGGAAGAACACCATAAGGCTTAAAACCAGAGCCATTGAAGGCTTTAAGAGTATTTTGTGATTCAGTTAATGGAGGAGAGCCTATGGATTTCCAACAAGAAAAAGACATTACACACGTAGAGGCACCTTCATCGATAACAGTTTGGAAAATGTTCTTGTCAGAGACAACAACTTGTATCTGGAATGCATGTTGAGGGGGTAACCTTGGAATATGATCATCCAAGTCAAATACTATTAAATTTGTATCGGTTGGGTCAATTCCACCTATAGATTTCAACAGTGTCTTCCGTTGTGTAGGACAAGACTGAAGGACTTCAAGGGTTGACATCACTGAATGTGCCTGATCTAGATCTTCAACAATGTTGTAGTTCTGGGCCGCACGAGCATGAGGATTGAAAGCCGATTTCCAAACAACACCCTTAGGGGGGGTCACAGAACTGTATCAAGGCTCGGTCATTCGAGATGAAGAAGATCGTTTGTAGGTGGAGTCACTGGAGAGGGTCGTACTAAAGGAGGAGGTAAATCGTCAACCTTCTCCTTAGACGGAGAATAATCTTTGGCTCTAGTTGTAACTGCAACGTTGTTTTGCTTAGAATCACCAGTACACATCAAAACATATGATGTCATAGAAGTAGATGGTTGGTCATGGATGACCAACTGAGCCTGTTGTTCAGACGAGAAAGGTTGGGACAAGACTACCGGTGTAGATGGTTTTGGCGTTTCTTGAAGGAACTTAGTAACCTCGGCACGTCGTGGACAATCCTTCATGTAGTGATCGTCACCACAGATAAAACAAGGGTATCGTGGTTTGCACTTATCCCGATCTTCAACAGGAGGGGTTTTAGTTTTCTCTGTTTGGTTATTATTTTTGCCCTCCTTATTCTTGCCTCTCCCCTTTTTAGATTTATTTTTACCGGTCAGGGTAGATTGAACAACGTTCACCTCAGAAGTTTTACAGGTGGGATTGGCAGGAGACGGAGCATTTTGAACATTAGAAGAAGCATACTTAGGGTTGGTGCTTGAAACAAAATGTGAGTGTGCTTGGGCAGTACCAATCACACCGTCAACTGCATGTGAGGCAACTGGAGTAGTTGAAGTGCTGGAAGTACCAGGACGAGGTAACTCAGGTAATAAATCATAAAGTGTTCCCATTTGCGAATAAACGAGATCAAGATATTGAGAACGACTGATAGCCTGCTCTTCCATGAAAATGCCACCCATGGCAATATCCTTACCAATTTCATTCAGAAATGATTTTGTAAACCATTCGACCAGTAACTAATCAGGGAGTTCAAGTTTGATGAGACGTTGTCTCCTTCGCCACTCATGAATATGATCAGATATATGAGTGCCTTTAGTCTGTTTAAAGGAAGTCAAAATCTCAGTCCCGGTATCATAGCGGATCGGTAACTGGTAATGTGTAAGGAAATCCATAGCTAGGGTGTTAAAATCAGAGAAGAAACCTTGTGGCAATTCGATATACCACTTCGCAACAAAACCGGTAAGGGTTCGTTGAAAAAGACGTAAACAAATAGAGTCATCCATCAATGAGTTGGATGAACACCATAGGTGAAAAGTCATAATGTTATTGTTCGGGTCCTCTCCCACTTTTCCATCGAATTTAGGAATGTCTGATGGAAGCTTAGCTGGAATAGCAGGCCATTGGGGAGAGTGACGAATAGGATCATTTAGAATCCTAGACAAATCTGGAAAATCCAAAGTAGCAAGAAAAGGTAACTGTCGATTCACCTGTGGGTACTGGTGACTTTGGGGTGGAAGCCCCATTGGAAAACCAGTAGGACCGTAAACAGTCTGCCCATAGTGGGAAGACCCAGGCTGATTCGGTGGTGGTTGGAGAGGATAGTAATTCCAAGGATTGTAACTTTGAGTTTGATTAGGGACTTGAGTTTGAGCATTGTGACCCTGACCACAAATAGGATTGGGTATACCTGGATATGGTTGGCCTATAGTAGGGATAGTCTGTTTCCCCCCAGTCGTTTGAGGAATATTTTGTAGCATCTGATTCCAATACTGGGCCAAAGCAGCAGGTATATTTTGTCCAAAAGGTGGGGTTGGTCCCCCTATCATAGGTGGTGTTCCAACCAAAAATTGTGTTCCAATCAAAGGTTGTGTAGTAAGTGGAATATGTCCAGTAAGAGGAAGTTGAGTGGTACCACCCTGTCCACCAATGGGAACCTGCAAGTTTGATGTAATGGATGGTATCGTGCCACTAGGATTAGGAATGCCAGAAGGAAATTGAGGGAGTTTCGGAATAAAACTGGGAATATGGTGCCCAGGAAAAGAAGGACCACCTGGAGAACCAACTGGGGTTTACGGAGGTGTTGGAATAGAAGCATTCAACAAAGCATTCAACGCATGGTATCTGGGTGGTAATGTCGGGTTGACATCAGGCATTCACAGGGTATTGATAGGAGCAAGACTAGTTGCAGTAATCCCTGTCGGGACACTTGTAGTATTCGTGAGATGGGCCATCTCGTCAGGAAGAATAAAGTGATAAGTGGTATTCACCGGTACAGTCTCCGTCTCAGAAAACACCGGAGGGTTGATTTCGTAAACTGTAGGTGAATCAGGACCAAAAAGGGCCCTTCGGAAATCACCTTACCAAAAAGGATCTTGGCCTCCTACACTGGGAAAAGGCGCAATGGGTGATGCAGAAGATGTAACAACTGATTCTCCAGAAGAATTTAATCGCACAAAGGGTTGTTCACCACGGTGAATACGAAATTCCTCTCTAGTATTGGTAATTTGAAAAGGTTCTAGAGAGTCAGTTGATTCCACCTGTGGGGTGGTGACAACTAGGACCTCACTTGTTTCTAATTGTGGTGTGGTGACAACTAGGACGTCACTTTGCTGAGGAGAGCCCTCAGGTGTACTGTTAGGCAAGGGTTGAGAACCGTCTAGATCCTCTAGAGATAAACCTTGCATTCTACATGAACGATGTGGGGGAGCAATTGTAAACGAGTGACAAGCTCCGTGAAGAAATTCTTAGGGTCAACTTTGAGAAACAAACAACACGCACTAGTAAACAAAATCTAGGAAGCAATCACCAGGCAAAAAAGACCTTCTAATTTCGAAGCCACTATTTGGTGATGAAATCCAACGTCGCAATAATGAGATGAGAAGGGGCGGGGCTAGGATGGAAAAGTTATGCTAACGACCTTCTTAACAGACTTACACCATGGTGCAAGCTCCCACACATAATCGTGGGTATACCCTCCAAGGAGCCCAAGTGATTTTGGTCAACGTCAATTCCAGGTACTGTGAAGAATTTCCCCTCCACAGTCACCTCGGGTAAGAACCTAGAGAGATAGGCCACTAAGGTCACCACCAACAACAAATAGGCCTGGGGGAACAGTCGACAGTTTGATCCACACGCAAGGGCAAGGTATCTAGCCCGAAATCAACTCAAAAGGATTCCACTCATCATTGTGGGTATACCTCCAAGTGACCCCCGTAATATGTCCAATCTCTACACTGATGTCAACAAAGTAGGGTGAGTAATTCTGCCAACAACAATGTGACCTAGTGCTTGACCCTTGTGTGAGAAGGGCTTCCCATGACAAGATGTTGCAAATGGAATTTAACACTCCCTAACTCAAGATGCTATAGTGTGTTTTGAGCTTTTGGAGAGTGTATCTCTCTTCCTACTCCAAAGCACTATCCTAACTAAATGTTGGTGTAAAAGAGCCATAGAAAAGAGTTACTAGATAAATTTTAGGATTACGCAATGTTTTTAAGAGCTGTTGTTTACTCAAAGGTAATGGAAGTGAAACTTATGTTGTATGACTCTGACCCAATAATGCAAGGATGAGAATGAAATATATCACTTTTCTTTCAATGAATCCTATGTATGGGAGAGAGAGAGTGTTCGAGATCAACCATAAACTATAATGCAAAATTTTCTTTCAAATGTCAATGCAAACGATCATTTATCAAATGAAAATTTTCTATTGTGTCTTTTCCAAATGCTTCAACAATCTCAATAATTTGATTTTCAAAGTTTTCTAAAATGAAAAGAATTTTTTGAAAGAAAAACATGTTTGTTCACATTCCAAAAAGGACCCTCACTATGCCAATGAGAGCACAGAAAATCAAATCAATGAACAAACAAATAACCCAATCTACTCTTTCAATGAAAGAAAAAATAAAGAGAAAACCCAAGTAGTATTCTCAATTGCACAAGAAAATGATCTTTCAAATCAATAAACAAATGAGAAAACCAAGCAAACTTAACTTTCAACCAATCACTGGATCTTAACTAATCAAACACACTCAGAGTCTGAAATCAGAGAGAATGGTTTTGCCAAGAAAAGTCAAGAAATGAAAATCAAGCCAAAAAATAATAAGAAAAGCCTTGAAACCCTAAGATTGTTCACGCATGCAAACTAAAGCAGGAAATATATCAATCAATGGTCCAAGAAACTCATAAGAGGTATTTCAATTCATCTGGGCAGTTAGAAAGACCAAAACTCAAATTCAAAATTTTGAAAAAGCATGTTCGCAGGCAAGCAATATTACACAGTGCGAGAATCACTGATTCTCGCAGGCAACCCTTGAGCAAGGTGTGAGAACCTCACACTGAAAATTATGGGCAGGGTACAAATCTTACCAATTTTCGCAGGCTGCAATGAAGTGCAGTGTGAGAATTCCTGAACATATCCACAAATTTGAAAAATGAAGTAAAATTCAGAAAGGCTTCTGGACTCAGAAGGTCTATCAGGATATCCTGAAGACTCAGAGACTGATAGGACCGGAGAAAAATGAAACCAGAGCAAATGGCCATAGAAAAACACAAAAATCCACAAAGAAAATGGGATTATCCCCAGTTGAGTCGCCAATTTTGTTATTGGATAAATCCGTAAGTGAGGACACAAACCGATCTCGCTAGATCCACCTGGATCTAGAACAAACCAAGACAGAATGATACTCTTTCCCTAGATTTTAACTATTGAATGTACTAGGAGGCACGATTAAAGAACATACCTTATGATCGCTTTCTTTGGTCTTTGTTGCTCCTGTTTCGCTCCAGTGCTCTCGTACAGTCAAGATCAAAACAATACAAACCAATCGAAGTGAAGAAATCACAATCTATTCAACAGTCAATCTATGTATATGATCAAGGAGTTATACAATAAAGTGGAACTAACTTTATGGGAAAGGGATACATTACTGGATCATATTGATGGAAAGTAAAGATTACAACCTGAGCCTTGATGTTGCAAACTTCCTTTCGATGGCCCTTAGCTCTGACACACACACTTTCTCACTTGCATGAAGAAGATCAACCACTTTTGATAAACTTGTTGAAGTTCCTTCACTGCTGTAGCTTCAGTCCTTCGCACAATCTTTCACCAATTCTCCAATGTCTCACCTAACCTTGTTTTCTTAACCTTTTCCATGAAAATTCACTCAATATATAGGAGAGAATGAATTGGTTACTTGGATAAAAATGATCCCAAAATATCAAGGAATCCAGTACTAGGATAACCATTCGAATGTCATCTCATCCTTCTAGAAGATTCCCTTCTAGATGCTTCAAGAATTCATCTTTTTCCCTTCTTTAGAAAGAGTTTGCACCCTAGCAATACAACACAGTGTGAACTTCTCGCACCCTAGCTTAAAGCAGCCTGCAAGAATCATGCATTCTCGCAAGAAAATATACTAGCAGCCTACGAACATTCCCCAAAAATGTGATTTCTGGAAAGAGATGAAGGTAACTTTTCTCAGGAAAAAGTTTTAATGAAGGGCTTGAGTATCCCATCATTAATACATCATCATGATGACAAAAATCATGGGTAACAAAAGGTATATGGGTTGTAGGATACTCGGGGTTTATAGATAATGTCATTGATGTCGGGAAGTGAGAAATGCCCCAACCAAGGGAGACAAGGGTTGCTTTGATGGAAAGGAAGGTCGCTAAAGGTGATAACAAAAATCTATGAAAATGCAAAAAAAAAAAGGTTTGTACAGTTACCAAAACAATAAAAAATAATAAATTGGGATAACTGTGCAGATACAGAAATGGGTGCCCCAGTGTAAGATGGCTTGGCCTAATGATAGTGCAAGTTACTTGGAAAACATGTTGGAGGGTTAGGGCCCCATAGGTGAGTTTCTGTATTTAGGGAAATGTATGGGGGACAATTTGCAAATGGGAAAATTGGTGGTGGATGAGATGGATGGTTAATGATACTGGGGGGGGTGCAGTTAAAATAGAACCCTGATGAAGTAACCTGGGAGTCCATTGGGAAGGTTAGCAAAATGAAGAGAATGAGTATGTGGTTGATTCTCGACACGATGTAAGACTATCG
>JZKD02S2388591.1:172721-183176 GCA_000966675.3 Picea glauca | reverse complement strand
CTTGGATGAGGGAGAACACCAAACATACCATTGACAATGAAGAGAAAACTTTGGAGGATGCCTAATATATATGTGATCATGTTGTTAGAAGGAGTCAATCAAAACGCGAGCAAACCTTGAAAAAGGACATAGTAGTAAGAAGACATATGCATTGCAACATCTTTGAGAGGTCTGGGACAAGAAGAGAAATAGTTGTCGACAACGAAGGCTTCGGTGAAGGAAACGATGATGAAGGTTGGTCGATTAAGGAGCCCACATAACCATGAACTAATTGTAGGGGACAGTTGGAATCTTCACTTGTCGAGACCATGCAGAAAAGGGAGCATCACCAAGTGAATCATTATCAACTACAAGCTAGAGACATTGGAGGATCGGACTACAGACTTACCCATCACAGAGACTTCGATAGTTTATTCAAGATAGTGCATGAAGGCACTTACTCAACCAAAATTTGAGACGAACATGGAAGAGGTAAGAGTGAAATATCAACACCATGCACTGATGATGAAATTTTGTAGTATGGCCTTGGGGATATCTGACTTCCAACTTACTGCAAAATGAATTGAGGAGTTTGGATCCATGCTGAAGGAAGTTAGGCTAGTCTTGTGATAATTGTGCACAAAGCATAATTCAGATATGATGTATGCCAATAGCCTTGGTGGAGACTATTAGGTACACTCTTCCTACTAGAAAAAAAAAGATAGAGATGCACTATCGAAAGTAAGTAGTGTGATTGACGATGCCTTGTGGAGGTGTCATGGAAAGAATCAAGCAGGGAAGTTGTGAAACGATGGATGGGTTGCGGAGGTGACTTGCCAAATAGTGACAAGGTTTAGGACCTTGTCCAGAATCGAAAGATTCAAGAAAATTTTGGTTAAGTAAAGAGAACATTTTGAGGCTATAGTGGGTGACTCAACAAGGCCAAGAAGAGTGAGACAGAGTGATGATGAGGTAGATAGAAAAGGTTTTGTTGGATGTAGATACATGCATTATCTAGCAATGAACATGACAGTTGGATTGATTACCCAACCGGTTTGAAACTTGAGAGGATCCAATTTACATGACACACAGATGAGAAAGTCAAAGTATTGAAGCCATCAGGGGTCAAGAGTATCCAACACTTGGGTACACATTGAGGATATTCTTGAGAGGATGACCCTTTGACAATAGTTGTAGAGACAACAATTCTTGAGTAGTGATGAGATTCGAAGATGGGGCAAAGACACCATGGATATCGAGGGATGTTTTCGAGGACGAAAAAAACTTGGAGTTGGGAAGGATGTACATAAATCATTCCATGACACCCACCGAGCACAAGCACTCCTTAGGTAGACATGGAGATGAGTTGGGAAAGAGAACACAAGGGGCATGCGATTGATTGGGCGAACAAAGTCATATAGGTGTAGGCAGGACCACCTTGGGTGCACGATGGTGATGTGCGACACCAAGGGGGCATGCGCCTCACTTTCCTTATGACGAATGATGGGGACTTGGGTTGCATTTGGGCAAGTACAGGGTGACTTGGGTGCATTTCCAAGGAGTAAACCTTCCTTCCCTTGGAAACATGGGCATGTTGGAGAGTTTGAATGACCCCATCGACACACCCATAGAGAGTCTTTTTCGTCGGTTCAAGGAAACGAACAAGGAAAGGGTGCACCAAAGAGGTTGGAGTGCATAGGCGCAAGGAACACACCTAGGGTTGGGGCATGTCGGTCCCAAGGGACATGACGGTTTGATGATCACATGGGTTCATGGGCATGTCGATCCGCGAAGAGGCACATTGGTTCATTTAGGTTTGTTGGTCAACAAAGGGGTGCGACACACTCGAAGGAAGCGATGGTTCACAAAGGTAACATTTGGAGTATGTATAAGAACACAAAGGGTGCAAAACTAGGAAGGAAATGAGGAAGGAGGCATATAGGAAACGTTTCAAGCAACGAAGACAGAGTTGTGAGGTAAAGCAGAACAGATGCGGAGTTGTAAGGACATGGAAGACAAGCATCCAAAAGTGGGATGCACAAGGGGATTTTTGGGAAGTCTTGTCGTAGTTATAGGTGAGGGATGCTATGAGTCATAATCAAAAGTCTATGTTATCTTGGTGAATTATTGTGACAAAGAAGACACAATGATTCTATGGTGGTTTCACATCGAGGGTGAACTGTTGGGGCTAAAAAAGTTGTTACGACAGATATTCTTGGTGGGAAGAATTTGTGTATGAGTGTCTTGGTGAGGTAAGGTGAGTCATGCGACTTTTCCCAAGTTGAAAGCAAGTCAATAGTGCTCATATTCTAACCGTTTCACAATAATAAGACTTAACTGGGTTTAAGGCATGTCTTGTTCCATGCGCACTATATTTGTGCATCTCGTGTTTGTTTCGAAAGTGTTCTCTTTGTTTTTCATATTCACGGATGTATGCTTAAATGCCTAAGTATTATGTTGGTGAAAATTTGTCTAAGTATACAAGTGAGTTTCACAAAGTAGGAGTGTGACTCGCCTCGCCCATAGCCTATAATAGAGTATGGGTATGCTATAGGTGAAGAGGTGTAGTTTGGAAAAAGTATCCTCGATGTTTCCAAAAAGACAAGTGATAACTGTCATCATGCCACACACCCTCAGGAGGTGTACGATCGTAATATCTAGATAGATGTCCTATGGGGTTGTGACAATTGGCATAAAAACTTAAATTGGAACTAAAAGATCACAATAACATGTTCTAACCCAATTGTCAAAGAGTTATCTTGGAAGACAAAATAAGAATGATGTGGAAAAAGATAGAGTTTTAGTTGTCGAGGAGTTGACAATAGTTGACAATACTTTTACAAAAAAATAAAAAACTAAAGACTCTATCCTAGTATAGTGAATACATCAGTGACCTTCCTTAAGAAAATAAAAAAAATATCTATGAAAGCATCCCCTAAAATGCACAAGTTATGAAAATGCCTTAAAGACATAGGGCAAATACATGTTGTGGGTATGTCACAACAACCATTAAGGAAGTTAATGTTAATTACTTGGACCACCAAGTGAAGGATATCATAATACCAATTCATAACTTCATTCCATGGATCTATTAACATATGAGATACACACCTAGAATTGGATAATACCATACTACAATTCCCATCATAAGGCCAATTCATGTGCTTATTCATGTGCTTCTTCTACCACCATAATGGGCAACACTTTCTCCAATACCAAAAAGACACTTATGTGTCAAAAGGATCAATTAAATGATGAAATGCACTGCCACGCAAGGCCTACACACTCTATATATCATATACCATAAGGATAAATATGCAGGGAGAGTAAATTATAGAATAAAACAAAAGATATTTCTACAAATTGTCTCATTGATTTAGATATATTCCTACTACTTTATTTGATCAGGAAAACAAGTATAAATACATGAAAAGGGCATTCTATGTAGATATAATGTGTAAACAATGATATACCATTTTTAATATCTTATGCAAGAGGATTGTAATATAAGCATGATAGGTCTTGTCTTATGAATGCGATCCAAAATCCACACCTAATATTCCAAATGAGGTAGAAGAAACACAACTAACTAGATGGAAATATGATAAGGGGTATATACTTTTCTCTAGATATCTGATACCAAAAAGATATTTATGTACTAAAAATATTAATTGGATGATGTACATCATCAAATGAGACCCGGATGCTCTAAATAACCCATACCACAAAGATACACAAGCATAATTCTGGAATGCATTGCAAGACATTTCTTACTAATCATGTGACTTCAGATCCTAATTATTGATAGTACTAAGTTTTAAAATACTGACTATTTCAAATCTCAGATTTCACTTGGTTTTGAGATACCAGTGATAACCTCTATTGTAATTCAAAAACAAAAATTCATAGAATTGAATAAAATAATATGCAACTTTGTTGAAGAAATAAACACATGAAATTTGTTCTCAACCTCTAAGATCATAAATCTAACCCTTAACAAGTGAATAGAATGGTTAAGGTCAAACCAGTTGATTGTTTATGTCAAACTTATGCCTCGTATGCATAATATCCATCACAAATAGATCGATCAATTACTATGGATTTTGGGATACACAACACATTTTATGCTTGTAAACTTGCATGAGGACATAAAAAAAAGGCATGCCAAAATACAACCATTCAATTCATTCTAGTACTTTAAGAATCTAAGGATATAAGGGATTTTTGGGTTTCATCACTTAATGTTTATAGTACTTGGCAGCAATGAATAAAGACATAATCTAAGCATCATACATGTAATATTCCAACAACATATATCCCATATACTTGCCATTTACAAATTAACAAGGTCCACGAGAGTGAAATAAAGACAATCCAATTATTTATAGTCTCAATGTTTAAGGTGAAGCAAGGAAATGAATTTTAAGTGTAATTTCAATGCTCTTTCAATGTATATCTCATTTACTTGCCATTTACAATACTTGAACCAATGATCAACAATTAAACAACCTAATGAGGGGGAAATAAAATATAATAGAAATAACAACGCCTTGTAGCCATGGTTGGTCTCAATTGTGTCAAGCTATAACTCTAGTATCAATACTAAAGATAGCATTCCTTCCCTTACATTAACTTAAATATATTTCACTCTCAAGGATGGGTTTACTCAAAATTATTTCTTCGAATGTAAGAAAGTAGTTTGGAATAATTCTTGCAAAGGAGATAGATACTTTGACAAAATTTAAAACACAATATTTCTTTATGTTTATGAAAACAAATATTTTTATAAAATAGAGCATATACATTTATAATTTCCAAACGAATTTGAAATCCAAATGTATAGGTGGAACTAAACTTATCTGTTCTAAATTGTAAATTGTAGACCAACAACCATTGAAGCTAGTGATTTCCACACTCAACCCTAAGAAATCTACATAGGATGAAGCGAAAATTAAATCTCTCTGAAATTCATATTAGAAATCCAGGACCACGTCGAAGTAGACAACGATCACTGAAAAGCAGGGAATCTAATAAAATGTGCCATCTATGACCAAAAAAGTGAATGTTGCAGGGAATCTAATAAATAATTAAATACGAACCCAATTTGCAACGAATAGATCTTTGATGACGTAGTCAAAACACAATATAATATTAATATAATATTAGTAGTGTATTAATTAATTTCAAACAAGTTGAAATCTACCCTATTATGCATAAGTACAGACGCATCCTTCGAATTTGTTGAATATGCGTCAAATATATTTGGACTTCTTTCGATTATGAAAGTTCCTTTTCTATTGCATATTTTGTTTCCACTGAGTTATCTTGGTCGAAAAAGTGTTTTTAATCTGCAAAGTAAAAAAGAAAATGAAATTAAATTCAATCCTTCCCATTAAAAAAAGTTTGCTTTTAAAACTTATTTTTCTGTTACATGGTAGTAAAAAGAAGAAACTTCAAAATGATTTTTTAAGAGGCTTAAAATTGAGATGATTAAATAGATTTAATTAAAAACACTCCAGATTCACTATTTACTTTTTATTGCAATGGAAAAGGTACATAATTTGTTATATCTCAAGTACAAATTATATGGTTGGTTTAAATGTTTTTAAGTTTTTTTATCTTATAATTTTGAGCTTTTATTTGTGTTTTACAACAAAATTAAAACAAGTATTTTTTTTCATCTTGTAGCTCTTGATGTTTAAATGTATAGTGTAATATTTTTTTTGTTGTTTCTCTCTAAAGCTATGCCATGTTGCAAGTGTCACCTAGCTACCATTCAAGATATGTACAAGTAAAAAGTGTTGTGAACATTGTGATTCAAATAAAAGAAACGGTGGATGATTTTCATGGATATCACATCGATTCAAACACTTTTCTAAGAAATCTATTTTAAATCCTATGAATGTTTTTGTTATAACATTTTTTTCTTGGAAAATATATCTTCTTGAAAATTTCTAGCACTTTTCCTCATTTCAATGATTGTACAAAATGTAAATTGCGTCACATAGGTTATTGTATACTAACTTAGCAAGGACATAGAGTGAGACCCACATACATAGAGGCGGGAAGTTTGGTGACTTGACCTCGAGACCTCCTACTTGTTATTCACAACTCTTATAATGTTGAGCTTACTAGTTTTTTTTTACCACAAAACCATTAAAAATTTTGTTTTTCTTGGTGTAGCTCCTAATTATAATAGGTTATTTTCTATTCATTTTTTATATATTATAGAAAATGATTTACAAGATCTTCTTCCTAATATGGTCTTCTCAGAATATCTATTTTATTTGATTTGGTTGTATTCTTGTTTATTTGAATGATTCCATGAAGTTATGACGTTTCAATCTACCATTTAATATTTTTTGTCATTTCTCCTTAAAGCCATGCCATGTTGCAAGTGTCACCTAGATCCCATTCAAGAGATGTGTACAAAGTAGAGTGTTGTGAACATATGTAAGATGCAAATTGTTGACTTAAAGAAAACTATGATTGACACATAAACAAAGATTGTGATTAAAAAAAAAAGGATGGATGGTCTTCATGGTTCTTGCAACTTGATCCATGCTCTTTGAAAGGTGACTAGAGAGCATATTAATCAATTGCATGCTAAGGATGTTGAAACGATGTAATTCCTCAATGAAATGAATCATCAAATGAGAAGAACCAAGGAACACAGTTGGAAGAATTAATCTAATTGGTTAAAAACCACATGTATAGATATGGAGCTAATAATGCTTCCATCTCATCTACAAATAAAATTGTTAAAGACAATATTGTGTATGATGAAACAAGAACATTTAAACATTCTATTTGCATTGTCTTTCCTTTTGTGCACTTTGACATATTGTACTAGAGCCAAACACTTTCACAAGCAATCCATTTTAAATGCTATGGTTTTTTTTGTTATAATAGTATGTGCAAGCTAATGATGGTCTCTCATGACACGTTAGTGGCAATGAAAACATGGACAAATAACAATGTGTTAACTTGGAGGGATTATTCAAGGTACTTTTACAATGAATTCATATATGGTGTAACAAGATTAAATGTAGGAAATTGAATTAGTTTTTCAAATATACAACTTTTATTCATAAAAACTGTGAATAACTATGTGAAATTTTATTTTTTCTAACAATGGTATGTTGTTTTTCCAACAAAACATAAGGTATATGTCTTTGTTTGTGCAGGTGTTGAGTACCTTAATGATGGTATTTAATTCCAAAAACTTGTATAATTGTAGAGAACTCATTGTTCTAGTGCGGTGTATTTTTTGAAAATTATAACATTAATTTTATATTCTTTTTGAATTATCAAAGTCAATATATCCTTGAAATTACAAGGCTTTTTGTTCGTGCAAGGTAAAAAACATAGATATGGATATGTATTTACAAAAATGGAGTTTTTTTTTTTTATCAATTTGCATACCGAACCACCAGGTTTGTCATCCCGAACCTAAATCCGAGGCAATCAAGTCAGCATACATGTCAATCCTACCCAAAAAAATTGAATTCAAAAGAATGTGCACATGTTCTTAAGAGTGTGCATGCATTCCTATGAGAGTGCACATGTCATAGGAATGTGTGTGTGTTCCTAAGAGCATGCACACTCTCCTAGAACCTATTTCTTATTTGACATTATCCACTCTCTCTCTTTCTCTCTCTCCCCTACTTCTACTCCTCTCTCCTCCACACTTTGAATCATCCTCCCTCTCTCTCCCCCTTTCTCTATTTACCTCTCTCTACCTCCTTGTAACACCTCACCATGGGATGATACTAAATAATATATGATAGTTTAAAACACAACACATGCATTAAGTGTAAACAATTTTTTTGTTTTCATGGATGGAATAGCCTACAACATATTCATAACCATTTTTCAATTTTTCCAATGTTAAATATTCCAAATTTGAATCCACATATACGAGTCTAAATAAGAGGATGAGATAAATAAGAAGTTAACTTTACAATTAAATTATTTAAATAAAAACATGACAAAATATACCAAGTAAAATACCTCCTCCCTAGTATGTAGAAGATGGCCATTTGCAATGTATCTCTGCCACTAGTAGGAAGATGCCTCCAAGAACTTTCCCTTTCCACATGCCCAGAGGGAAACAACGGAATCCTCCCAGCCAACTAGGAGCCTAACCGGCTTCCTAACTCCAAGAAACCTTTCAGTTTTTTGGCCCTCCGTGCCCGTGACTCCAAGAACATCAAAGCACATATGCTTTAAGAAAACCATCATAAGAAATATATCTTCCAAAGATTTCACAACCTCTCATCATGCTCAAAGCTCCCAATCCCCCCTTCCTCACCACTTCTTCTCCCTATTTATCAAGTTTCCATACACCCTTCCCCAAGTCTCCTCAACCACCCTCATTATTATCCATCAACCTCCCTTATCTAGATTTTTGGGAAAATATTAAAATAAAACTAAAATATAAATGACTTGCATTAAACAACAATAAATAAAATGAAAGGTTTTTGTAACTAATAAATGTAATTTGACAATTTTCCCCGAAATGTACATAACACCCCACCATGCTCATTTAATTCATCATACCCACCATCTATCAAAGTCAGGAAGATATTTAATGCTTCTAGATATATTGTATGCAATATAATTTACATATTCAATAAACATTCAATTAAATAATTAATAATTTACTTTAATAGTTAATACATTAATTAATTGTACTGGTGTACATAGGTAGGGTATGTGTGCATAGCTAGCAGACACATATCTCATGTATGTACTAACGATAATCAATCATTGCCTCTAGTGCATAGTTCCTATATGATCACCAAGACATGTAGGACAAAAAATCAAGTAATGCATCATTTAATAATTTTAACGATCGAAATTACACCAATTCATAAATAACTCATTATCACACTTAAAATATCAATAGGAAATCAAAGAGGGTTTTCAAAATGGTAGGAACCAAGTGAGTAAACAATAGTGGCATCTCTAATCCCCAATCAATATTCTCAACTAGCATCGAAGCATCCTTCCTTCCTAACCTACTTCCATCTTCCATCCTATCCTTTCCTCTATTGGACTAAGTTGGAGCATCATCTATATTGACCTAACTCTAGATAGAACCCATCATAGGAAGTGTTATACATCTCGACCAAGCTTTCCCAACAGGCAACTACCAGTCATCATCACACGTCTAGGGGAGTGTGAATTCACAGAACCCTCCCACGACTTCAGGTTTTAGAGGATAAATGGTGGGAAATACCTCCACCCCTCCTGATAGAACTAGGGTCAACACCCTACATCAAGCCATACTGTGAAACTACTATTCTTAGAGTCACGTCATCAAACATCGACTCTGGGCAAGCTGTGCATCCTGTCAAAACCACACTTACCATAGATCATAGTGATATTTTGAATCATAAATTAGATAGTAAGTACAACTTATAGCATATTGTATCTTCTCGATGTCTACGACATCCAAGTTACCTCAATACTATAGTCATTTAGCTATCACATAGCTCATCAACCTGTAGTTTAGTTCACCAATAACTCATATAGATGCAGATACATCACAAATTTATATAAGAATCCATATTTTCATTGACGCTCAATTAATAAATGTATTCCTATTTAGATTATGCATTGCATCTATTATACATTCACAAGATAACTTGAATCGGTATACATGTATCGAGCTTACCCATTTTAATTTTCATGTTTACACAATCAAATACCTATCTTTTTCATGAGCATATATCATGCAACATACAAATAGGTCTAGATGTACACATCTCAATGTCTAACATAGTCTAACTGACTCCAAACAAATTCTAAACTTTGAATTATTAAGATTAGTAAACACCAATGTTCTAACTACCTAAGGTCAAAATATGGGGCGTTACATAAACCCACCATTAAAAAAACTTCATCCTAAAGTTATGATCATTCACAATATGAAGAGAATTTATGACACAATGTTTATGTGTCTTTCCTAATAGCAAACCTTTTGTTATATTGGTCCAATTGTACCTTGACTTGATTAAAAACTGTCAAAGCTATTAATATATTGATTGCAACTACGCCTATTCAGAAGGAACCTAACTAAGTATCGACTCTATGTTATTACCACTTGGATATTAATTAACACAAAGACACACTTCTCTTATAGATTTATCCATCCTAAGTTATGTAATAGCCGAATAAATTTAACATCAATTAATTGTTGGGTATGTGTTATATTCTTTGCACGAGTAGTAGTGTTTGAGCGCCTGCGCCGGGCGTGCAGGGGGGTTAGAGGGGGGGCGGAGCCCCCCGCGTGGGGGTTCGGGGGCTGCGGCCCCGAATTTTTTTTTTTTTGGGCCGACATATTTTCGTCGGGCCGACATATTACCGGGACGACATATTTCCGGGACCACATGATATTAGGTGGTTTTTCGGCACATGGTTTTTTGCCGATGGTTTTCTATTTTCGGTTAAGGAATTAGGGTTTTGGAC
>JZKD02S2388591.1:132611-147195 GCA_000966675.3 Picea glauca | reverse complement strand
CAGGTGCAACCACCTAGCCCGCAAGAATGGCGCACAAGTAAATCCGGGTGAGAATTGAACATGACACTTCATTTTACAAATTTCCTTCCATTTACACGGCACTTGCCAATCCGTCTACACCCATGCGGGCAAAATTGTGACAAGTTTAACCTTCACTTCACTTAAAATAATTTCCTCTTGCCTTCTCGGAACCTTCACTTCACTTAAAATAATTTCCTCATGCCTTCTCGGAACCTTCACTCCACTTAAAAGAATTTCCTCTTGCCTTCTCCGAACCTTCACTTCACTTTTCATATCTACCACAATGTGTTATGCACATAAATTGTATGACGCCATATTCTGATTTCTTTAACATGTGGAAACTATCATCTCTCGCATTCGCATTATCACATTCTAGTTGTGGGAGGGACCATATAATTAGATAAATATGGAATTTCTCTTTCAAAAATAGGAATGCAATTCCATGCAATGAACGACAATATAACACCGGTTTTGCAATCCATTACAATTCCATGGAAAGGACCGACAATATAACACTGACATTTGGTACGAATACAACATTTATATTTAGAAAAATATAACTTCAATAGTGCTTCTAAATATTTTTATCGGTTTCGTTCTATATGTTTTCTTTGCTTTATTATACTATAGTTTTTTTTTAAATTTAGATGTAATCATATCTTTAATATTATTGATATTCTGCATAATGATATTTTCATGTGTTCCCTAATGATTTAGTCAAGGCTTGGCATATTGATGCCACCCTCACTATCTCTGCTGGTGGTTTTGGCTGGAGTTTGAAGTGATTTTGGGGAGTCTCTTGTTGTCCATGTTTTTGATATTGTTCTTGTACATTAAGTACCTAATCATCATTGCACACTCAATGGGGGGAAAACTCGCTTCTATGAGGAGGATAGGACAGGGTGTATTTCCTTTTATTTTGAGATTATAAGTTATAAAATTATTTTGGATATGTTATTTCTCCAATATTATCAAGAGATACCACATCCCCAAACTTTACATTCGTATAATATAACATGAGTGACAAGAATATGAGGATTTTTTTCTTATATATAACATCTACCATATATTGGATTATATAAAACATCTTTCAACATAACAAAAATAATGTTAATATATAATTAAATAACAAATAAAAAATAATTATGGAGCCAGGTATGGAAGAAAATGTAACTCCGCACTTATATTGTTGCATTAGATTGAAATTCAATAAATATACAAAAATTGATTGTTGGTCTTCCCTAATGGGTGATTCATATGATTACCTATGACTCTTCGTGTTTAAAATTCATGTTACAAGTACTGCAATCCCAAGGATTACGTGTCAACATTACCCCCTTAATCTAAAGGGGTGTTTGTGAGTCTAAAAATCATTATGAACTTTTCAAAATTTTCTTTTCCAAGCACTTTGGTGAAGATATCCACAATTTGTTCATTTGTGGAACAATTTCTCAAATGTACAATCTTGGATTCTACATGATATCGAATTAGGTGATATTTTGTGTTGATGTTCTTAGTCCGATCATGGAATGTGAAATTCTTGGCCAATTTGATTGCAAACATATTGTCAACTAGAAGAGGAGTAGAATTCACTTGTTTCTCTTACAAATCTACAAGTATTTTCCTGAACCACACAATATCTTGCCTTGCTTCTGCAACTGCTACATATTTTGCCTCTGTAGTGGAATCTATTCAAACTAATTGCTTGTGTGATCTTCATGAGACAACTGTTGATCCGAGACTCATGAGATAACCCAAAGTTAACACTCCATTTTCCTTATCCCCTACAAAGTTTGAATCAGAATATTCGATCAGGTTGAAGTCATCCATCTTAGAGTAACTGAGCCCAAAATCCTTAGTTCCCTTCAAGTATTTTATAGCTCTTTTTGCAACAAACCAATGTCCTTCACAAGGATTTTGCATGAACCTAGAAATAATGCCAACAATAAATAAAATGTCTAGTCTGGTGGTCGTAAGATAGAGAAGACTTCCCACAAGTTGTTTGTACTTGGTTGCATCATAAAATTCATTCCCTTTTTTTATGTGATTTTCAAATTTTCTTCGAATGGAGTAGAAAAAAGATTACACTAAGCCTTTCCAAACTTGTTCAATAATTATCTAATGTACTTTTTATCGAAGATGAACATGTAATTTGGATATTGAATCACCTCAATGCCCAAATAGTAGTGAAGATGTCCCATATATGTCATCTCGAAATCTTTCTTCAACTCTTTCTTTATGGATGTAATGTAAATTTCATTATTCCCTGTTATCAATAGATCATCTACATATATTACAAGATATACAACAATTTTTCCAACTTTCTTGACAAACAAAGTTGCATCGTCAAGATTGAAATGCTTGAAATTCAATTTCAAAATATGCTCAGTTAACTTTTCATACCATGCTCGTGGTGCTTGTTTCAGGCCATTTAAGGATTTGATGATCTTGCATACCTTTTGTTATTGTCCCTTCATGACAAAGCCTTCTTCCTAAGACATGAAAAAATTCTCTTTCAAGTCTCCATTCAAGAAAGAAGTCTTCACATCCATTTCTTCAATTTTACATTCATTCTATGTTTCCATGGAAAATAAAGTACGGATAGTCGCCCATTTTGTTATCGGGGAAAAGTATCCTCATAATCAACACGTTATTTCTATGCAAATCCTTTTTCCATGCGTCTTGTTTTGTTCTTTTCAAGCGGGCCATCTGATTTGCACTTGTTCTTGAATACCCACTTGCAACCGATTGGTTTGGTTCCAAATGGAGGATCCACCAACTTCCATGTCCCATTCTTGATGAGAGAATCATATTCCTTATACATGGCCTCTTTCCATTCATCGTGAGAAGTGTATTCTTGAAACAAATTCAATTCAAGTTTAGTAGATAAATTCAACTCACAGTCATATGAAACATCCATGTCATCTACATCACTTGAGTTGGAATTATCTACATTACCTCCACCTTGTCTCGAGGAAATTTTGTTTCTTGTCTTTCCGACCTCATTGGGATGAACACTTTCAAGTGTAATTGTGAGCCATTTTGGTGGACGTTTATGAGATGGTTCAGATTGCCTAGTTGATTGAGACAATCCTAAGCTCTCATCAACACTCATCTTTTCAATCCTCTCAATCACATCATCCAAATCAACTTCATATAAAGTGGTTGGAACGTCTTCATGTGGGGTAGATGGTGTTTCAAAAGGAGATTCTAGAGTTTGACCCAAGATACCACTAATACCATGCAATGGCCCCTTCCAATTGATCATGATGGAGGACGACTTGGTAGCCTATACCACTCTCGTAGGATATATATTCAACGAAGAAAAGGGATTAAAGGATGTTTATTTAATGTCACTAGCTAGGAGTTGTTACATTCTAAAGTGGAATTAAGTAAAAATATAAATTATTAATTACTTAAACATTAAAAGTGACTTTTAATGTTTAAGTAGATAATAAAAGGGAATACTGGTCATATTTGATTTGGTCAAAAAGGGGAAAGATATATAAGACTTGGGGGAAGCATAAAGGAAGGGTAGCACTTCACCTTCCTCATTTTGACTTGATATCTTATTCATATTTCTCTTGAGAGCCAAGTTTTCATTATCGTTTTGGAAAAACCCTTTCATTGCGGGTTTCATTTCAGTGGTGCAATACCCACCCTAGCTAAACGAAGAGGGAGTCCATCCAGGATTTCAATTGGATTTTCATCTTGTGACTTGTCTATATTCAAAGTTAAATGACCTATTTGGAGGATTATTGTTTTTCTTCAAGGGCCGATTTTTCACCACTTTTTAGGGTTGTGGTTGCTTAAAGAACATGTCAGGGTTTCCAATACCTTCAACTAAAAAGAGAGGTCGACCCACCAGAATATGACCTCCCCTTTCATTCTTTGGGCATCCTCTCTGTCACGACATGATGTTTACAGCTCTGGTAGGATTCCTATGATAAAATGTCAAGACCCAGTCCCTAGAACGAAAATCCCATACCCCCAATTTCCTTCTTCGATGATGGTGCACTAGGTAGAAGCTGATGAAATAATAACATTGTTGTTGGACAATTTGTTTTCTTAATTCACCTCTCCTCTCTTACGTCATGGCTATTAGGAGTTCATTAAATTCCAAGTACGAGGCATTAATAATTCCAACCTCCTCTTTGCAGGCCCACAACATTCCCCTATTGCCAAATCTCGTTGAGTACCATGATGAACTTTGAGCGATTTGACATTGTCATTTCCAGACGCTTCCACCTATATTGTTTCCTTGAGGTTTCAGGGAGATAGGTGTTCAGTGGCTTCAATGTGTAGTGGCTATTCATGTGTTTTATACGTTGTGTGTGGCCTCATATGGGGTTTCATTGAAAGGAATATGGATCCATATGTATGGATACTTTTCTATTTGAGACTATGGAGTTGTCATTTCACTAACTTCCATTGTCCACATTGCTATAGTTTAGAACAATTTGTAAGTGATGGGATGTAATTTCATAAAACACATATTCCCTTTATGGATGCAAGCAATATTTGATAGAAGAATTTGGATTTTTTGTTTCCCTATGGAATAATGAGTAGAGATGATTTATTAGTGCACCCCTAAATGAAGTAGGACATGTATATCATTTATGTGTTCCATTATTTAACTCACAATTGAATGCACAGTTGGATCCATGATTTTTTTTTCTTTACCTATTGATAATTCACAAGTAACTAATTCTTTTGTGGTGAATTTATTTATGAAAGCATTTAAAAATATATGGCCTACATGGGCTGGAGATTAAGGTTTCTTTTCATTATTAATAAAGGTCAAAGATTGAAAATATGAGTCAATTTCTTTGTGTCATGTTGATAATAGAATGCACTCAATATTTTTTATTTTTAGTATCCTTGATAAGGTCTTGAGGAAAATAGAAGTTCCCAATGGGGGGGCGCTACACCTAGGGAGCTAGTTTTCTACAAAGGTAAAATGTATTGGTTGTATTTATATAGAGATTATGAAGAGTACCATTTTCTCATTGGTGCAATTTGGTTCTGATGCTCCAATCAAATTACGTATCAATATGGGATTGTCATCTTTGCGCTTTTTACATTTTCTCTAGACTAAATTTTTTAGCAAACATTGTTATCTCCCAAATGACGGAAAACTAGGAAAAAATCAATAATAAAAAGTTGTCCATCTTGTTGAAGAGGTAAAATTTTGAGTAAATATAGTTTTCCAAATTTATGATATGAGATTCCTTTTCCAAGTATTCAATGATTGGACTCTTCCACACTCAAGGAAAATCAAAAGGTTCACTCAAAACATAAAAAATAGGAAAAATATTGGGAATTAAACTCATGGATAAAACCCCCTTTTAGACCCTGCCTATATTGTGGATAAATTAGCACCCAATCTCTATCCATGTCCCCCAACATCTAGCATCACATTTTATGTATTATATTTCAAATTTACAATTTGTATATTACATCACTTGGACATAGCCACATTCATGTCTACATTATGCACTAATTAAACTATGGATTATAGTGGGGATGTTACACTTCAAACCTAATTTGAGTAGAACATCCTCTTTTGGCTTCCATCGTGTCTTGATCCACTAGGTCAAGAATTTTTGAGAGGGACATGGGATTATGAATTTACATATAAGGATGTTATATTTCATGTATTAAATGGTTTCACTCATTTTGATAGATTTGATTTCATATTTTGGAATCTCGTCTATTTACGGAAGCACGTGCTTGATCAACATATTTCCAAGCTGTTTGAAATTGGTGGCTCAATTTCCTTCATTTCTTCTTGTAGTGGGTCACGTGATTTGCTTCCTTATTCCACAGTGTGAGGTGATTCAATATCATTCAGGTTTGTGGATAATGTTGGTTTTATATTAAGGGTGCACCTATTTCCAACAATGATATTGCAGAAGGAGGGGTAGTGCCCCCTCCTCTTACTACTAGCATTGTTGATTTTTGCATACAACCCTATAATCGCTCAGTTCCTAGACCTAGAATTGCTTTCTCAATCAACTAGATTCCAATAATAACCATCACATTGTGACATTTAGATTCATAGACTTTTGTATAATTGACTATGGTTTACCATGTTGATTTTGGTTAGACATGGTTGGTTGTGGTTGATAATTTTGATTGCGACTAATAAGAGAATACATATCAGGATCCATCTTCAAGATCACATAAAGCCAAAGAGAAAATATGAGATGAGCATAAATAAATACAATTCTAAATATGATGCTCTTCTTAATTTTAACTCTAAGATTTTCTAGAACTTGGATTTCATCCAAAATCCCCCGTTCGTACAAGGAAGTAATCTGACTAATAAGATTTATGTGGTGAGAATTGTTTTTAGAGCTGTTGGGACAATCCATAGTATTATTATTCATTTGTCGATGCTTCAGATCAATATCATGATCCATCTTTAGGACACAAATCCAAATCAAAAATATGAGATGAGAAATAATAAATGCAATTATAAATATGTTGCTTTTCTTTGAATTTTAACTCTAATCTTTTCCAGAACTCGGATTCCATCCATAATTTCCCTTACACACAAGGAAGTAATCTAATTAATAATATTTATGTGGCTAGAATTTTTTTTAGAACTGTTGCGCGAATCCACAGTATTATTATTCGTTTGTTGATGTTTCAGATGCATATGAAGATCCTTCTTCAGGTGTAACATACTTCGTTACCAACAAACTCATAAATTTTCTCTGATACCATTTAGTTAATAAATCATACTCTACATATGTAGCAATTATGGAATGCAACCAACATACAACTCATGCATATGTACAAAATAATGCAGTCTAACATCATAAAATGCTTGTATAAATTTACATACATATAACTTAACAAAAATAACATTAATAACCACAAAGAAATAAACATATGCACATAATATACACTTATCTTTTTTGTGAATCACCAACTGCATGCAGACCTTAGTTGTTCATCCCATCCATAGACTTTGCTTCTCATAAAATCTCAACACCAGGTCACCTCGGAGGTGAGGGTAGAAACTCCACTGGGGAAGGCTTCCTAAGCCATTCTAAGATCTAACCAACCCAATAAAAGTTAGGTTAAGGTGCCAACTACTGCAACTAGCCTACATCCTCTCATTTACCATAGCATGTCCTATCCCAGGAAGTGTGCCCCTTATCTACTCAACAGTCCTTCAACTGCCCCACTTCCCATCTGAGGCTTCAACAATAAGTAATACATAAAGTCTTAGAGCTCTGTAGCTATTTTCAAGCATCCGGGGAACAATTCCCAACAATTCTCTCACCTAGAGAGAATGCTCACGAGCCTAACAATCTGCTTCTTCAATCTACAAACAGGTCTAACAACCTTCTTCTTCAGCATAAACATAGACCTGATAACCTGCTACTTCAACATGTAAACATGCATGACAACCTGCTTCTTCTCCTCAAATTAACCAGGTTTACTGATTATGATCAACTCCTAGCTCCCAAAGTACACTACCAATGATGGATGGAAGGGAGAGTATGCATGAAAAATTAAACCCTTGAATAATGTGAGAATGATCCCCAAAATGTACTAAGTTCTTAATTTAAGTATGCATGTCCCGAACTTGACAGTTGTCATGTTGGGAACTATTATAATATAATGGATGTGATGATTTTACCATTGACAATATCATTATTGTCACCCAACCATAGGCTGAAGCCACCCTTCGAGCACCTTAACCTTGACAAACAATCACTCCGGAAGAAAACCCTAGGTCAGATAGCCAAACAAAGGGTAGTGCACCTTTCCCCAAGAATAGCGCACCAACAAGAGTTGATCAGAGAGTCCAAACCCTAACCAAGAGATAGTCCAAGCCAAACGTGATTTTCTAGCTGCAGTAGAAGCAATGGAAGCTCTCCTCCAAACCTGCGTACAAAACTGGGTACTGCAGTTTTCACAAGTGCTGCTCTGTAACTTTGAAACTGCCTACTAGAATGAAGATTGGCCTCCTATATTTATAGTAATTCTGGCTAACTACCTAGGCCGACCTGTCATTCTGGGTATCTGTCTGTTTAGTATATATTATTTCTTTTGGGTGACTTCTTCTCTTGGAGGCTAATAACCTAATACAAGTTATCTTCTTAAGCCTACAAGTCTTCCAGGGTTGTTAGCCAACTCATTAGGGTTTCTTCTTACTTCCTATTCTATTCTCTTCAGGTTTACACGTGGAGGTAAATACCTCTCGTAGCTACCATAATATCAACACTCCCTCCTAGATAGGGAGGTATTACAGGTAATGGTCATGAGCACAAAACATACCATTCATCTAGTAGCATCAACATAGTTTTATAGATTAGATCATTAGTGGATCATTACTAGATCATGAGAACCATCATCGTCATCAATGTCATTAACTGCATCATCTCTTGAAACCATACTCTATCTGAGTAATCAGACATGATGCTCACTCCATAGAGTGATACAAGAGCCATTCTTCTAATCTAGGAGAGTAAATGTTTTTGAACCATTTTCTTTTTGGGAAATCTCTGTTCATCATTCATCTAGCTAATAATTATTTTCAACATAGCTGATAGTCTTCAAGGCAATAATAACAATATCATTCAATAGAAAACAATTGTGTCTATCCATAGTGGTACACAAATACAATCTAGTGGTACACTACCACACCAAGTACCACATAGATACTTGATCAAATAGTGGAACACATCGACCACAGTAGTATACATCTATTGTCTAGAAACATATGGCCTTCATAACAATCATCTGATATCAACCTACACAGAAACAATGTTATGATATAAAATGAATCATCTAGGCAATTCTTCCACTCACATATGTGATATCTGGGAAGATCATCTGCCCTCATAAGGTCAAACATCAATGATGAGCTATATGGACTATTCTTCTCAAGCAAGGAAGAATAATTGTCCTGATTTCTGAGGCTAGACCATTCCCCACCCTAGGCCATTCCTCTGACACTAAACAAAGTGTAACCTAGAGAGAATGAGTCTACCCTAAGGAATGTTTGTCCCTGATTGTTGAACCTAGACCATTCCTCACCTTGGGCCATTCCTCTGGCACTAAACAAAGTGCAACCTGGAGAGAATGAATCTGCCCTAAGGAATGATTGTCTGGACCATTTCCAAAGGAAATGAATGTCTTGCACAAACCTCCAAAATGGACCATTCCCCGTGTTAATCACAATGAGAAGTTGTTGTCCGGCAAGGCGGGCCAGTCTTATTGAGTAACCCTCAAGAAGAGAGACTGCCCTATACCACTTCCCATGCTAACCACAATGGGAAGTCATTAGCTATGGTACATCAACAATCTGGGCCATTTTTTGAACTGGAAAATGTCTATCCATCAGAAATCTCAAACCACTTTCTGAATTGGAAAGGAACTGCTCATCCTAGACCATTTTTCAAACTGAAAAATTATTGTCCATCAATCAATAATATATCAGTGCTCCCTCCCAACCTGGGAATCATCTCTTCCTTTTTCAATAAGGAAGTCGTCTCCATGAGCTCCAGCTTGAGTACGCAAACTCTTTTATCTTGGACATAATATTTACCAAGATGTCTTCTTATCTTCTCATCTATGGATATATGTATTGGAGAATGACTTACTTCTTTTTGGACATCATCATGGATAATGTAATGCTTGATTTCAAATGTACTTCGGTATGGAAAACTGGTTTTCTTTGAAGGCTCCATGTAGCTCTAATCAATAAAGTATAACATTGTTGGTTTCCTCTTGGTTTATGCTAGCTCACAACATCGTTGCAAGGGTCAAACTGCAACATATCCATGTGGCACTTCTTCTATTTATCATGAGATCTTTATCATGGATTTCCAATCCATCATTCTGATACAATATCTCTGTTATAGAAAATCTTCACCACGCTTCTGCTGTGCATTGGAGGTTCTCCACCAAGTTGTCTTCTTCCATTTTCATACAAGGGTGTCTTTTTGATATACCTCGAAGTGTTAAGGTTTATCTGTATGTAATCTCCAATCCATGGATGTCGTGGATGATATATTGGCTCATGTAGAGGTGTGTTTGGTCTACTAGAATAAGTAATGATCATAGTCTTCTCCCTCCATCTGGGAGAACCTTTAGTTCTAGATCTTGCAATCCTTGCATATATACGTTGTTCTTCATCACAACTTTTAGTTCCTCTGCTTGATTGATTTTAGTGAGTTCATACTAGGTTGGTAATATTGTGATTCTTAAAACAGTGACTGGTTTTTCTGGCTTCTCTTTATTTCTTGGAATATTCATCTTCTTCTTTAGCTCTTGGGTCCATGGAGTTTCTTATAGATTCCATGCCTTAAAGATTCCATTTCTTTCTTTCATCATAGGATCACAGATGTGGATGGACAACCAAGGATACTTTAAGGCTTCTCTTCGAAGAAGACCTCTTTTGAGGTCGAACTAAACACGTATTTCCTTTCATGGATGCTACCATGGATATATACTTCATCATACTTCATCATCTTCAATGGATCATAGGATTGGATCCCTCCTAATCCTTGCTTCATGCATGCTCTTCTTTTGGTAATATATAATCGGATCCCTCCATCTAAGAGAGCCCACGCTTCCGTCTGCATCCTTATTGCCTTCTGCAAGGTGTTACAAATCTTTTTCCAATTTCCTCTTGATTGCTAACTTCTTTCTATCTTTACTTCTTCTAAGTCTCTTCAGGATTGATTCTAATTTTGGTTTATCTTGTAATAGCTTCCACATGGTTTGTTTGATGTATTTCATCCTTTCATGTGTGTTATCTTACTTGTATAATGATAGTAGTCCTTATCTTGTTGTTCTTCCATAGGTATAGTTCTTCTTGGAACACATTATCTTCCAAGAGATAGATATACAAGAAATGTACAAAGACGATGCAAACAAGATATGTACAAGAACTAAGAAGAGTATTGTTTGCTTCAGAAGAAGAAGTCTCTTTCATCCTGCTTATTCTTCTTTGTAGGCTCCTTTTCTTCGACAATTGATGCTTCGTGTTTCTCCTTCCTTTTCTTTAGCTCGGGACAATGATTCTTGTAGTGACCATACTTTTGACAATTGAAGCATTGTATTTATGAAATATATTTCTCTTGATTTGTCTTCCTCCTTGAACCAAACTTCCTTTTGTTCCTGAAATTATTGAATATTGTTGTGAAGGCTTGATCATTGTACTTCTTTTGGGGTTTCTCTTTTGCACTGATCCTTGATTCTTCTTGAGAACAGCATGTCCAAAGTTCTTCAAATGTCAGATACTCCTTCCTTGTGTTCATTATTGTAGAAAATGCATCCCACGTCTTGGGAAGACCATTGAGTACTATGTTTACCAATTCCTTCTCTAAAATGATCTCTTCAATAGCTTGTAGTTGATCTCTTAACTCAGAGATTCTCACAAAGTATGATGTTATGTTGTCATCATCATTCATCTTCATGTCACAGAGCTCATTCTTCAGACTCATTATTTGTCCAATGTTTCTGACTGAGAAGAGATTGTTAGGGCTTTGTACATCTTCTTTGATGAGTCAAGATGGGAGATGTAGGATAACAAGTGGTATTTTATAGAGTCCACTATGATACTCATGGCATTGATGTCACCGTCTTTGAACTTCTCCATAACTGCAACATTTTGTGGTTCCTTCTCTTTTCCTTCTTCAAACTCTGGTTCCACGATCTTTCCTTTCATGATATCCAGCACTTTATTCTTGGCAAGGATGAGGTCAATCCTTGTCTTCTACACTCTGAAGTTAGAAGCTCCATCTAACTTGTTTTCTGACTTCATAGAGTAAGTCATGGCTTCTTTGACTTGGTCAACCCTAGATCTGACCAAAAACTCAATCTTGATGTCTTGGCTTACTGAGAGTATCAGGAGATGTGCTAGGCTAGGGCACACTAATATATCCAAAAATTAGGTCAATCCCTTCACTTAAGGTGCCTCAACAAGAGGATTATGGTTTCTGCAACTACACATTCTAGTAACCCTAGCGGTAGTGCTATGGTGATTTCTCCTACTAGAAACCCTAGTGACATTTCTTCAATGAGCTTAATATCCTTACAGCTATGTTTCCTTCCAGCAGTTAGACTGAATGAAGGAGGTGTGGGCCCATAACCTATTAGAATATAATGGATGTGCTCATTTTACCATTGACAATATCACTATTGTCACCCAACCATAGTCCAGAGCCACCCTCCGAGCACCTTAACCTTGACAGAGAATCACTCCGAAAGAAAACCCTAGGATAGATATCCAAACAAAGGGTAGAGCAACTTTCCCCAATAATAGCACACCAACAAGAGATAATCAGATAGTCCAAACCCTAACCAAGATATATTCCAAGACAAACATGATCTGCTCGCTGCAACAATTGCAATGGCAGATCACCTGCAAACCTGGGCACAAAACTGGGTACTGCAGTGCACACAAGTGTTGCTCTGCAACTCTAAAACTGCCTGCCAGAATGAAGACTGGCCTCCTGTATTTATAGTAATTCTAGCTAACTGCCTGGGCCGAATTCTCATTTTGAGTATCTATCTATTCAGTATATATTATTTCTTCTGGTGGACTTCTTCTCTTGGAGGCTAATAACCTAATACAAGTTATCTTCTTGAGCCGACAAGTCTTCTAGGGTTATTAGCCAACTCATTAGGGTTTCTTCTTGCTTCCTAGAATATTCTATTCTCTTCAGGTTTACACTTGGAGGTAAATACCTCCCGCAACTACCATAATTTCAATAGGAACAACCTTGGGCTCCACTTGTGGTACATTCCCCCCAGTTTGAGGAACTTAGTATATAAATATATTCATAACTTTAGACTTTAAGAAATATTAATATAATATTTCCTTGTATTAATCCCTTTGACTTAGCCCCTCTTCCTAAAATCTTAGTCCCCTTTCTCTTCTAGTGGAGTTCTCTCCCCCCATACTATTTTTTTCTGGTTGGTTTGCAATAGTTATGTATTTTATTAATAATTTGAGTGTGATTACATATTACAATGATAGGCTCACTGGAATTTTAGCATTATGGGTTCTCCAACCTAATAACTGTTAATATTATGGTAGTTGCGAGAGATATTTACCCCCATGTGTGAACCTTATGAGAACAGAATACTCCAGGAGCCTCCAAGAGAAGAAGTCAGCCAGAAATAATAATAATATTAGACTATTAGCCTCCAAGAGAAGAAGTTGGCCAGAAATAATAATAATATATTGAACAGACACATATCCAGAAGGAGAAGTCGGCCCTAGCAAAACTGGCAGGATTACTATGAATACAGGGCACCAATTCTCATTTGTAGTAATCTCAGAATTGCAATTCTGCAGTTTGGTGCGCACTGCAATTGCAGTCTTGCGCGCAATTTTGGAGGAAGAGCTGGTGCAACTGCAACAACGGCAAGATCTCAGTTTTGGCTTGAATATCTCTTGGCTAGGGTTTGGAACATCTGATCATCTTTTGTGATGCACTATCATTGGGGATTGATGCACTACTCTTTGTTTGGCTATCTAGCCTAGGGTTTGCTTCCAGAGTAATTCTCAGTCAAGGTTAAGGTGCTCGGAGGGAGGCGTCGGACTATGGTTGGGTGACGAAGGTATCGTCAATGGTAAAACAAGTACACCATATTCTATATTCTAACAGGTTATGGGCCCACACCCCTTCAGTCACCCTAAAACAATGGAAGGAAATATAAGCACTAGACATTGAGCTCATTGAGGAACTACCACTAGGGTTACTAGCAAGAGCAGCTTCCAAAGGCACTTCAGCTAGGGTTACCAGTAGAAGTAGTTGTAGAAACCCTAAACCTCTTGTCGAGGCACCTTAAGTGACGATATTGAGCTAATCTTTGGATAGATCAGTGTGCCCTAGCCCAGTGCATCTCTTGGTACTCTTAGAAGGCCAAGACGTGAATTTTGGATTTCTGGTCAAATCTAGGGTTTGACCAAGTCAAGCAAGTCATGATGAACTCTATTGTTGGGTATGTGTTATATTATTTGCATGTGTGTGTGTGTGGGTGTGTCAGATACGACGACTGCGTCTGACGATCCCTTCACCTAGGATTTTGCTATTTTTAGCGGGTTTTGCTATTTTTAGCTGATTTGTAAATTAATCCTGGATTAAGGGATTAGGGTTTTGGTATCTACGGAATACGTAAAAGAATTGTATATATTGTATGGCGAATGGTGAAATTCGATATAATGAAAAAGAAAGGTTTTCCCGGTTGAGGGTTTCCAGTAAAGATCTCTGTGTATTCTGTGTATGAGCCATTGGTGAATTTTTATATTGCTTAAGAATATATATGCATTTCTTTACTTTGCAAGTTTAAAAATTACATGTGGTATCAGAGCACGTTTTTGGCTTCAGAGGGATGCCTTTGCTGCTGAGGGTTTTGGCTCGGTCTTGATAGATCAAGTTTATCTTGGGTCTGTGATAAACCTCAGTATAGTGGGAGCTTTTGCAGAGGAGATTTGAGTAAAGTAAAAGGAATGGCGAGCTCATCTAGAATCGAGATAGAGAAGTTCAATGGTAAAAACTTTGAGCTATGGAAGCTCAAGATG
>JZKD02S2388591.1:106689-124115 GCA_000966675.3 Picea glauca | reverse complement strand
TGCAGGGGCATTCGTCAACCCGAAAGGCATGACCAACCATTCAAAAAGGCCCTCCTTGGATTTGAATGCAGTCTTCCACACATCAGAGGGTTCGATTAGTACCTGGTGATACCCAAACTTCAAGTCGATCTTGCTGAAATATTTTTCCCCCTTGAGTTGGTCCAGAAGGTCATCAATCCATGGGATCAGGTACCTATTCCAGATAGTGATCTTGTTTAGTTCCCGATAGTCAATGCAGAGTCTCCAAGTCCCATCCTTCTTCTGCACCAATACGATCGGGCTCCCTCAGGGCGATGAACTCGGCTGAATGTGACCTTTCTGCAATAGCTCCTGAATTTTCCTCTTGATTTCGTCATTCTCCAGGACAGAGCACTGGTAGATGGGTCCATTGGGCAGCGGCAGACCTGGGTTCATATCAATGGGGTGCTTGACCTGGAAGTGTAGAGGCACCCCTGCAGGGGAGGTGAAGATGTCCTCGTACTCCTCCATGACCTTATTCATCTGTTTTTTTGTGCAGCGGGGCCCTGTCTAGAGGTCATGTCCACAGTCTTCTTCTTTCCCGGAGGGAAGATTATCAGGAAAACAAATTTTGTGGTTTTGGAAATGAGCTTACTGCATTGTTTTGTAGTAACTAAAGAGATGGTGGTAGGCGGTGCTATCTCCGGTATCTTGTACATCTTATTTCCCAAAGTGATAATAACAACATGAGGCCTGGACTCATACACAACATGTTGCTCCACAAGTACGGTTGGCCTAATAATACATCAGAAACATCAAGAGGATAAATGTCACATAATACCTCATCTGTGAAGGGCTTGATGTTGTAGGCAAGGTGACATTGTTGAATGACACAGAGGTCCCGCCCTTGGTGCAACCACCCAATGGTGTATGGTTGTGGGTGTGTTGTGGTCGGCAAGCCCAACCATTTCATGACCTCTACCAAGATGAGGTTCTTATGGCTCCCACTGTCGACAATGAACTACAATGGGGAACCATTTACCCACATCTTGGAATGGAAGAGAGGCTCTACCTCCTCTGGATCTTCTGGTTCCTCCTTCTGGATCTTTGTGGTGGCAACGGTGGAATTGGGATCTGCATTGATAATCTTCTTCCCCTTGTCATTCCCCTTGTTAGGTTCTAATTCAGAGTCGGAGCATGCATCTGATTCAGAATCCTTCAACTCGGCTACCAGTGATTTCTTGGCCGGACACTCACTTGTGTTGTGAGTGGAGCTCTTATGGAACTCACACCACTTCCCCATGTCCTTTTTTGGCTTCATGGTGTTGTTCTTTTCTTGTGTCTTTGGCAGGTTGTCCTGGGATGCCCCGCCTTGGCTTGGTCCTTTGTTCTGCGGTTTGGGAGTACCTTTCCCTTGCTTCTGATTTGCAGACCCAAAGTCTCACTTCTTCTGTTTGAACTTCTGCTCAATCTTGGCAACATATCGGTATGCCACACCAAGCAAGGAGATGTCGAGGAACTCCATTTCCTCCTAAATGAATCTATGAAAACAACTGTGGTACTTTAACACCAAATGTTTCTCTGAATCTTTGATACCCAACTTTGTGCATAGGCTATGAAATAGATTTGTCATCTCATGCACATCTTGGTCCCTTTGCTACCACAACATAGTCCATTGTATGTATTTGTCCTCATAACTCCCCACAGGATCATATTGTTCCTTGATGGTGTCTTGGAAAGAATTCCAAGTGGGTGCGGCCGATAAGAAAGAGGTTTCTCCCTCGCCCTCTTTCTCTGAGTAGGTTTCCCACCAGTCCTTGACATGGGGGGTGGCTTTGAGGAGTGCGAAAATAATCTTTTCTCGATCGGAAAAGTCATGAACTGAGAAATATCCTTCTAACAGATTCAACCATCTATCTATGGCATCTACATCTATTTGGCTATCAAATATGGGAATTTCAAAGTTTACTTGTACCTTAAAAGGAGTGGCGCCTCCAGAGTGGCTTCTGGATGTCGATGCGCCACCAGTTGGAATCTGTTGAAGAATCTAGTCAAAGTTGTCCATCATCGCGTTCCTTTGTTTCTTGAGGGCCTCCTCTAGCAACATTTTGATAGGATCTCCTTCTCCCTCATCTTTCTTTTCTTCCCCCATGGGCAGTCGTTGGGGTTTGCGAGGCTGATCTTGCAAAGGTTCAACCAGATCGAGCCCCAACTCCTTATACCTCGATCTCATTGGGGACATGCAAAGAAGGATCAAGAATGAGAAGATGACTCTGATACCACTGATCCATATTTATGTAGGAACACAATGAAATACAAAAATACACATAAACACAAAGATGAAGTGGAAATAAGACATCATTTCATTAATAACAAATGACTAAAATATGCTTCCAGTCAGAATGGAAATAAACTAGCTAGGGCGTTGGTAGCTTATCTCTAAGAAGAGATGTGGCAGCTACTAGCCTTTGAACTGTGTTACCATGAGGCTTGAAGGTCTATAATTATTGAGAAATAATGGAAAATCCTAAACATCCAAAGACCTAACCCTAGAAGATGAAACGCCAAGACTATGGGCCCTGTTTGGGTAAGTTGGTACATCAACTTCCCGGGGATGTAACTTTGGCATACGATCTTCGTTTGACGTGTTGTATACCTCGTTAGAAATATCTATCCGAGGACTACAAATTTTGGGTGAGAAACATCAATCTATGATCAATTTTTCTCCCCATTTTCCCAAAAAACGTCGTTTAAGTCCTCAAAACAACTCTGGAAGTTCAGGACCTGAAAAAATGCTAAAAATAGTAAACTGTGTGGAAACTAAAAAATTGAAAGAAGCAATGGTGGGGGTCCAAGTGGAATAGGTGGCTGGCCACCAATATCCACCTGGATCACCTCTTCAAAGAGAAGCCTTAAAAGCATTCCTGGTTGTCTATCCAGATTTATGACCCTATGATGAAAGGTAGAAGTGGAATCTCTTGAGCATGGAATCTATAAGAAACTCCATGGACCCAAAAGTAAAAGAAAATCATGAAGAACAACATAAATATTCCAAGAAAGAAAGAGAAGCCAGAACAACCAGTCATTGTATCAAGATTACCAATCGTGATGAAAAACAGTGTATGGAAAACTTATGAATGAAAGCCTTGTAATATCCAGAACCAAAGGCTCTCCCAGATGGAGGGAGAAGACTATGATGATTACTTGTTTCAGTACTAGACGTATCTCTACATAAGTCATTATATTATCTGCAACATCCATGAGTCATAATTCTACATCAGATGAATGCAAAGAATGTTCTCCAGAGAAATTGAATAAAGAGGATATGAAGAGCAATCTCAAAACTTTGAGGCATACCAGAAAGATACTCCTGTATGCAGATAAGAAGAAGACAACTTAGCGGAGAACCTCCAGTGCACAGCAGAAGCATGGTGAAGATTTCCTATAACATCAAGATGACTACTCAGAAGATCAGATCTCATGATGAAAGAATAAGTACCAAACAGATATGTTCCAGTTCTCCAACTATGATATACTCTACTATTCAGATCTACATGAAGCCTTCACAGTGTTCCAGACTACAATACAAGCATTACATTATGCATGATGAAGTCCAAAAAGGAGAAAGTGATTCTCCAATACATATCTCCACAGATGAGAAAATAAGCATACATTTTGGTAAAGCCTCTATTTAAGATGAAAGAACTTGCATACTCAAGCTAGAGCTCATGGAAATAACTCTCTTAGTTGGAAGGGAAGACTCTCCAAACTAAAAGAAGGTACACAAACATTTATTTTTTTTATTTAAATAACTCTCCAGTTAGGAGGGAACATTTATCTTTGTAATTGAGAAATAGTCCAGATTGAATAGATGCTTTCCTATTCAGAAAGTGGATTGAGATTTCTCACAGACAGTGACCTCCCACTGTAGTTAACATGGGAGGAAAAATGATTGTTGATGTATCATAGACAATGAATTCCCATTATGGGGAGTGGTCTAGGATAGTCATTCTTCTTGGAAGTCACTCTAAGTAGTGGTCAAGTAGAATGGTCCGCCTTGCCGGGAAGTCATTCTTTTGAAGTTCACAGTTGTGAGCAATTTTGAAGAATCGTTCGTTTTGGAGGTTGATGCAGGACAAACATTCCTCAAGGGAAGACTCATTCTCTCTAGGTTACACTTTGTTTAGTGTCGGAGGAATGGCCCAGGGTGGGGAATGGTCCGGACAGTTATTCCTTAAGGGAAGACTCATTCTCTCCATGTTACACTTTGTTTAGTGTTAGAGGAATGGCCCAGGGTGGGGAATACTCTAGGATCAACAATCAGGGACAGTTATTCCTTGAGGGTAGATTCATTCTCTCCAGGTTACACTTTGTTTAGTGTCGGAAGAATGGCCTAGGGTGGGGAATATTCCATGACAGTCATTCCTTAGGGCAGACTCATTCCCTCCATGTTACACTTTGTTTAGTGTCGGAGGAATGGCCCAGGGTAAGGAATGGTACAAACATTTCTTGAGGGAAGACTCATTCTCTCTAGATTACACTTTGTTTAGTGTCGGAGGAATGGCCCAAGGTGAGAAATGGTCCAGGCTCAAAAATTAGAAATAATCCTTCTTCTTTGGTTGATAAGAAAGTGGCAGATAGCCCATTGTTGATATTGAGGGCATAAATTCTTTCATATCTCACAGACATGAGTGAAATATTGGCCCAGATTGATTATTGTTGATATTTTATACTAAGGGCAGACATTCTTTCAGATCTCACAGACGTGAGTGAAAGATTGGCCCAGATGATTCAGTTTTTATCATAACATTGTTTCTATGAAGATGAAGACTATTGTGGTGGCAGACATTCTTTCAGATCTCACAGACGTGAGTGAAAGATTGGCCCAGATGATACAGTTTTTATCATAACATTGTTTCTATGCAGGATGCTCTTAGATGTTTGTTATGAAGACTATATGACAATAGATGAGGACTACTTTGGTGACTATGCTTCACCGTTAGCAACCATACGTTGTTGATTAAGTACTTATATATTACTTGATGTGGTAGTGAACCATTGGATTGTAGTTATGCACTACTATGAATAGACATAGGTGTGTTTTATCCTCGTTCTAATTGCCTTGAAGACTATCAACAGTTTATTGGAGATAATGAACATTCAGATGAATGATGAACAGAGATTTTCCAGATGGAAAACAGTTCAAAGATTTTACTCCTCTTGTATCACTCTATAGTGAGAGTGACTTATCTAGCATCATATCTAACTACTCAGATGAAGTATGGTTTCGAGAGATGATGCAGTTGATGATGATGGTGATGCTCATGATCTAGTCATGAAATAATCTAGATGACTATATTGATGCTACCAAGTAAATGGTATATTTTGTGCTCAAGTCCATTACCTGTAAATACCTCTCTAGCTAGGAGGGAGTGTTAATATTATGGTAGTTGCGAGAGGTATTTACCCACACGTGTGAACCTGACGAGAATAGAAGACTCTGGGAAGCAAGAGAAACCCTAATGAGTTGGCTAATAACCCTGTAAGCTTTGTCGGTTCAAGAAGATAATTTATATTAGGCTATTAGCCTCCAAGAGAAGAAGTCAGCCAGAAATAATAATAATATACTGAACAGACACATACCCAGAAGGAGAAGTCGGCCCCAACAAAACTGACAGGATTACTATAAATACATGGCACCAGTTCTCATTTGTAGTAATCTCAGAATTGCAGTTTTGCAGTTTGGTGCGCACTGCAGTTGCAGTCTTGTGTACAGGTTTGGAGGAAGAGCTGGTGCCTGCAACAACAACAAGATCTCAATTTTGGCTTGAATATCTCTTGGCTAGGGTTTGTAACATCTGATCATCTTTTGTGATGCACTATCCTTGGGGATTGATGCTATACACTTTGTTTGGCTATCTATCCTAGGGTTTGCTTCCGAAGTAATTCTCATTCAAGGTAAAGGTGCTCGGAGGGAGGCATCGGCCTATGGTTGGGTGAAGAAGGTATCGTCAATGGTAAAATGAGAACACCATCTTCTATATTCTAACAATAACCACACATGAACTATGGTCTCAAAACATATTTACAATGGCACTCTTACCCAAAATATCCTGGCTCACCAACCTATATGGACATTTACAATTAGGGTTCAGCCTAGGATATTACATCAGGACACAAAGACAAAGAGAAAACATGAGACAGGAATTAATAAATAGATTTCTAGATATGCTACTCTTCTCTTAATTTTAACTCTGAGGTTTTGATCCAAAAATTCCCTTTCATATAGGGAAGTAATTTAATAATATTTCTGTGGTGAGAATTGTTTTCATAACTATTGGGAGAATCCACAGTATCATTATTTTTTTGTCATTGTTTTAGATCCATATAAGGATCCATCTTCAGTACACAAAGCCAAAGAGAAAAGATGATAGGAGTAGTAATAAATATTATTCTAAATTTGTTTCTCTTCTCTAAATTTTAACTCTGAGCTTTTCCAGAACTAGAATTTCATCCATAATTTCCCTTCCATACAGGGAAGTAATCTGACTAATAAGATTTATTTGGTGAGAGTTTTCATAAATGTTCAGAGAATCCATAGTATTTATATGTTTAACCATGGTTTACTATTGTAATGTTGCATTGTGACTTTCATGTTGGTTGACTTATGTTGAATTACAATGTTCCTCAATGGTTGTATTGCATTGCAATGTCTATCAAGGGTTATGTCGCATTACGATGTTCATGAAGGGTTATGTTGGATTGTGACATTCCCCAATTATTATGTCACAGTGCAACATACATGTTCATTGGCTTCTCAATTGGGTTTCGCCCGAGTGGTTTGTGCTGAGGGGTGTTTTCCCCCCACCCAGGTTCAATTATTGCAAGTGACATGTTGAGATCTTAAATGAGAAAGCTATCAAAAAAGCCTCGACTTTTTACAAAATCTGGTTTATCCCAGGTACCATCCTCGAAATGAGGGGAAGTTCCTGGTGGGTTTTCCTAGACTCTATTCCAAAGTTCAAAAAAAAAAACTGTCTATTGGATGTAGCTTGGGTGGTTGAGAGGAATGATTGTTAACCTCCCCACCCAGGTTCAAATCCTTGAAGTGACATTTTTTTCCATTCAATGGGTCTATAAGATGCTCTTGTTTTTGAGCCCCCAATTCTTCGAAAATGCTCGACCACCCCATCTTCTCTCGCAGATTTCAAGGAGGTTTTCCATGGATGTAGCGAGCAATGATATCTGATGTTGTGAACGACATGTTATAAAAAAACAAAAACGTGTTCATTGTATTATGTCCAATTGCAACATTCCTCAATGGTTACATCACATTGCTATCTTCACAAATAGTTTTGTCACCTTGCGACATTCCTTAAGGGTTATGTTTTAGCATGATGTTCTTGAATGGTTGTGATGCATTATGATATTCATCTTAGTTGGATTATATGGAATTGTTGTGTTACTCAACATGGTTATGTTGCATTATGACATTCATAAAGGGGTATGTTACATTTGCGATGTTCTTTAATGGTTCTATCAAATTGTGGCATTCATCTTGGTGGACTTATGTCAAATTGCAGTGCTTTTTATAGTTTTGTTTCATTGTGACATTCATGAATGGATATATTGGATTGAAATGTTCCTCAATGGTTATGTATCATTGTGACATTCTTCTTGGTTGAATTATGTCGAATTGATATGTTCCTCAATAGTTATGTTGCAATGCAATGTTCCTCAAGGGTTAGGTTAGATTATGACATTCCTCAATGGTTATTTTGTACTGTAATGTTTATCATGGATAACATATGTTAAACATGATTGTATTTAGTTGGCCATGGTTCACTATATCTCACTATAGTTGACCATGATCGATTATGTTTCACTATGGTAGACCATGGTTGACTTTGGTCAAATATTATTGACTTTGGTAGACAATGGTTGTGGATGGTTAACTGTGGTTGACCATGTTGACTATTTTTTACCATGGGTACCCATCGTTGACTATGGTTATGTTGTAATAATTATGTTCATCTTAGTTGACTTATGTCGAATTACTATATTATTCCATGGTTGTGTCACATGGAAACATCCATCAAGGATTTTGTTACATTGTGATTATCGTCAAGGGTTTGGTTCAATTGTGGCATTCCCCAATTCCTATGTCACATTGTGAAACTCATATTCATTGACTTATGTCAAATTGAATATGGTTGACCATGGTGACTATGGTTGAACGCAATTGATTCAGGTTGAATATGGTTGACTTTAGTTTAGGGGTTGAATTGAAAATTATGTCACATTGTAACATTAAGTGGTTGACTTCAAGTAAATGTCACATTGCAAAATTATGGGTGACTACAATATTATATTACATTTCGACATTAAGAATTTGAATTTAATATTATGTCACATTCATAAATAAGAGGCTCATAATATGTTTATGTCCCATTGTGATGTTCATTTTGTTTGGCTTGTGCCAAATTGTTATGTTCCTTAATGGTTGCATCCTATTGTGAAGTTGACGAAAGGTTATATTGCATTGTGACATTCTACAAAGGTTATGTTTATTTGGACATTCCTTTGATGGTTTTTTTTGCATTTTCATGTTCATCTTGATTGAATTAGGTTGAATTGCAATGTTTCTTAGTGGTTATATCACATTGCAACATTCATCAAGGGTTATGTTCTGATTGGTTGACTATAAATAGATTATGGTTGAATTTAAGTAACTTTGGTTTAGTGTGGTTGAATATGGTTCTCTATTTCTAACCACAATTGACTATTGTTGATATGGTCAATTTTGGTTCACTATGGCTAATCATAATTGATCTTAGTTGACTTAAGTTGCATTGATACTTTCCTAAAGTCTTAAGTTCACATTGCATCCATTCAATTGAATTGTACATTCTGTGGTATTGATTATTGAGCTCTAATAAAGGGCCATGTTCCTTGAAAAAAAAGCTTTACCTGCTTTGAATGAAGTGCACAAGTGCTCCAATTTGAGCATGGTTGGCTCATGCAACACAAAGACATTAGTTAAAATCTTTCCTTAAATTTCCCTTTTTATAAAAATGCATTAACATAATGCTTGATAAAACCTTCATTGGCCTAACACCATTGAGCTAACTTCACCACCATAGCAATGAAATACTGCAAACTTGATGTTGCCCCTACATGGACATTATTTTCATAAATTCCAAATACAAAGGATGGAAGGACAATCATCTATGCAAAGTAACAATATAAAAGCCATGGATGTGAATTGTATAAAAGTAATGGATATGAATTATAGGGAACCCATTTAAGTGTCAATAAAAAGAAATGAATTTGAATTCTAAGGAACTCAGTTATGTGTTAATGAGAAGGTGGTGAAGAGATATTATAGGCATGGAGCCATCAAACTGTCTAAAAACAACCAATTTTGTGATTCTAATCATGAAATTGTTGATGGTCTTTTTTCATGTCTTGCAAGTCAATCATTAAAACTTCGACAATTAATGAAACAAATGGAGAGACCTGTTGAGTAAGGTGTAATTGTTGTAATTTTCCCACCCCTGAATTGCAATTTATCCCACTCCCTTTCATATTAGGTTATAACCACATTAGGTAATTGGAGGATGTTTGGAGCAACACGTGGAGAAAGGATGGGGATGCGCTAGTGGTAAATTTCACAAATCTATGACATAAAGGTAAAACCTATTAATGGACAATTATTTGTCCTAATAAAGATGAATGCATGAATAAAAAATTGTAAGGAAATTCACTTATAAAATCCCATCCATTTATGTAGTGGAGATGAGGAGAATATGTTGGTATCCACGAATCTAAAAATTAATCTACCACTTTCCACTATTAAAAACATGTATGGACATAATAATATCCGTTATACATAATTAATATATAAAAATATTTTAAAAATATAATTGATATATTAAAACATTTAAAAAAAATTAAGTTATATGCAATTATTATATTAAACATTTTTAAAAAACAATTAAAAAATTTATTTGCTATCAGTTTCATTTGTTTTGGTAATATAATAATTTACATTTAAAACTTAATAAGAAATAATAAATAATGACAAAGTAGAAGCGTTAAATTAGAAAAACTCACATGACTATGAGCTCTTCCAATAACAAGACCTATAATGGTGATAATGTCATTGTATCTAGCTTCATTTGTTTTGGTAATATAATAATTTACATTTAAAATTTAATAATAAATAATGACAAAGTAGAAGCGTTAAATTAGAAAAAGTCACATGACTATGAGCTCTTCCAGTAACAAGACCTATAATGGTGATAATATCATTGTATCTTTTAGCATGAATTTTAGTAGTGAATGTTAAAAATTATAAAGTAGAATGGAAAAGGTTAAAAAACATTGAAATAAAGGAGAAAAAACCACTATAGAATCGTGATTGTATACAATATAACAAAAGCTTACTTAAGATTTTCGACCAATCAATATGAAGAAAAAACTATATAGAATTATAATTTAAGATTTCATGGTCTCCAAATTATGTTTACGACTTTCAACTTTGTCTTCCAAATTATGTTTAGGGCTCTCAACTTTGTCTTCTTCATTGGCAACAGTAATTTTCAAGTTTTAAGTTGCTTTACATATGAAATGTTCTTACTTAACTATACAAAATAATAAGAGTATATTATTGTTGATTGTTTAAAAACGATTAAACTTTTCTATATAGTAACTTAAGCATGTAAAATTCAAATTAATATTTGTAGTTATGAAAATTATAATAATAATAATGGTTATTATTATTTATTTTTAACTGGTAAAATCTATACAGTTATATATACATGTCTTTTGGAACTGAATTTTAATTTTTTTAAGGAGGAAATTCACTATTTCAATATTATTTTTCAGAATTATTTTAACATTATTTTTGAAAAAAAAAATAGTTTCCATATATATATAAATTCATAGCACAATAATTAATGATTACAAATAATGAGGTTATGAATGTCCATGAAAGTCTCGATTCAACCCAATTTAACAAACCTCCTTAGGTTTCTATGTGGTGTTAACTAGATTTTCACCACTTGCCATAGTTAAATCTAAATTATTCACGGTGGGAATGTAGCATGCATCTTCTTAGGGACCGATACCATCATAAATTTTCTTCCATAGCATGAGTCCTTCTGATTGAATGTGATAGAATTTCAAAATACTACTGCCATTGAATTACATAAGTACAAGAAAAGCAGTGGACTCTACCCATATGTACGTAAATCTCAAAGCACTCACATGTAAATCTTCAGAGCACATGAATATCTCAGAAATAGAAATTCTTTGTATTGTGATTTTAAGCTACCAGAGATTCCTAGAATAGCTGAGCATTTCTCTCTCTATTTAAACTAAGTAAAGGAGGCAATAAAGATTCCTAGATTAGTTGAGCATTTCTCTCTCAGTTTAAACTTAGTAAAGGAGGCAATAAAGTTCAAGCTCAATTTTCATTTTCATGTGGATTGTTGTTGGTGACGTGGATCTCCAACTAGATTTTGTTACCCTGCCATCAATCCTCATCTACTCTCTAATTGTCGCATTTAATTCTTCTTCCCTCCTTCTACATTCTTCTTCTATGTATCTAGACTTTTCTTCTTGCTAGTGTATTCGAGAAGCTTCTCTCGTCTCTTGAAAAAAAAGACTTTGTTTTGAAAATGTTTGTTGTTGGATACTCTGTTTTTGGATGAATGTATGAATCAAAGAGCAGGCATTATTAAAACTCAGTTTTGTTTTAATTACTTAGCTATAAACCGTTATTGGTTTCTTTCCTCTTTTTTCTATAGGAATTGGGCATTTGGTTAGTCTCTGTTTTTACCAGCGAAGTGGTATCATAGTAGGTCAATGGTATTTGACGTTGTCCAAAAACTTGAAGTTGTGGAAGTTGACCTTGAAGGGGATTCAAAAGAATCTATGAGTATTGAAGAATGATAAAGCTAGAGACTGAGCAAGTCTATCAAAGGTTGGAGAAAGAAAGTAGTTGTTGTTTTTTTGGAGACTTTATTGTTGACTACACAGGAGGTGTTAACCTATTCCAAAAGTTGTTGCAAAGAGATTGCAGATCTCAAAGGGGAAGAAATTTAGGGGGTTTAATCATACAAAGGGTCTGATAGAAATTGGAAAAGCAAATAGAGGAATAACAGTAAAAAGAGGCAAATTTTATTTTAAAAAAAATCATGGCAGGAGCAAGTGGAAGCATTTTACAACCCCAGATTCCAATTTTTAATGGCAAAAATTATGACTATTGGAGTATAAAAATGAAAACCTTGTTTTGTTCCCGGGATGTTTGGGATTTGATTGAAAATGGGTTTCCTGAATCAGCAGACCAGTAAGCTTATCATGCTATTTCACAGGCTGAGAAGGATTTGTCGAAGGAAAATAAGAAGAAGGATTCCAAAGCATTGTTTTTTATTCAACATGCAATGGAGGAATCAATTTTTCCTAAAGTATTAGCTGCTACAAGATCAAAATAGGCATGGGAAAGTTTGAAAACAACATACCAAGGCACAAGCAAGGTAAAAACAACAAAATTACAATTTCTTGGAAGGGATTTTGAAAACATGCAAATGAAGGATATAGATTCAATAGATTCATTCTTCACTCCTACAATGGAAATAATAGATCTGCTGATATCATATGGAGAAACCATTGGAGATCAAAAGGTTGTAGAGAAAATACTTAGAAGCTTACCTACAAAGTTTGATACAGTTGTAATAGCCATTGAAGAATCCAAAGATCTCACTCAACTATCATTAAATGAATTAATGGGATCCCTCTTATCACATGAGCAAAGATTAAATTGAATAGGTACACCATCATTGGAGAATGCATTCAAAACTTAGCTTTCATTTGGCAGAACAAGAGGGAGATCAAATTACAATAGAGGTAGAGGACATTTTACACCAAGAGGAGGAAGAGAAAATACACAATTGCAGAAGACCAACATCAAGCCCACATGTTCATTCTACACCAACAAGAGGAAGGGGGAGAAACCACTCTCATAGTCATCATCAAGCAGAAAGGTATGATAAACCCAACATTCAATGCCATTATTGCAATAAATTTGGGCATTTTGCATCAGAATGTAGGAAAAAGAAATATGCCATGAATAAGCAAAAGGCACATTTTACAAATGAAAACCAGCCCAACAGTGGTGAAGAAAACACCATATTGATAACATGCAATGTAGCACAAGAGAGTTCCAAAGAAGTATGGTTCCTAGATAGTGGTTGTAGTAATCACATGAGTGGAAGTAAGGAGATGTTTGCAACAATGGATTATTCATTAAAATTAGAAGTACAATTGGGGAATGATCACCAAGTTTCAGTCATGGGAAAAGGGTCAATTAACATAAGAACTAACCAAGGTGAGGAGAAGCATATTTTAGATGTATATTATGTTCTTGGACTACAACACAATCTCATAACCATTGGACAACTAGTGAAAAAAGGATATAGAATATACTTTGAAAATGGTGAATGTGTGATTCTAGACAAGAAACCAAGCAATAGGCTGATTGCAAAAGTTGAAATGACAAAAAATAGGATGTTTCCACTTCAAATTCAAAGTTAACTATTCTTAAAGCCACAAGGATTGCAAAAGGTTGCTGAGTTAGCTTTTAAAGCTTCATACAAAAATGAATCTTGGCTATGGCATTTAAGACTTGGACATTTAAACTTCAAAGGGTTACAAATGTTATATAAGAAAAGAATGGTATATGGACTTCCATCAATAGAGCCACTTAAGACAACATGTGAGAGTTGCATATTGGCAAAGCAACATAGGAAAACATTTCCAATTTGGTCTTATAGGGAAAAACATCCACTAGAGATAGTCCATTCAAATATCAGTGGACCTATGGAAACACCATCCATAAGTGGAAGACTTTATTTCTTGACATTTATTGATGATTTCAACAGAAAAGTATGGGTTTATTTTTTGAAATACAATCAGATGTATTTGTTGTTTTTAAGGAGTTCAAGGAAAAAGTTGAGAAAGAAAGTGGATACTATATCAAAACATTGAGAAGCAATCATGGTGGTGAATATATCAAATGATTTTCAGACTTTTTGCAAAGAAAATGGCATAAGGAAACAATTTACATCAAGGTATACTCCTCAACAAAATGGAGTAGCTGAGAGAAATAATAAAACAATCATGGAAATGGCATGAAGTATGATAAAAGAAAAACAACTACCAAATGAGTATTGGGCTGAAGCGGTTGCATGTTCGGTATACATATTAAATAGATGTCCAACAAAAGCAGTGATAACTAAAATCCCAGAAGAAGCTTGGAGCAAAAGGAAGCATAATATCACACACTTGAGAGTCATTGGATGTGTAGCATACTCATTGATACCTCAAGACTTGAGAAAGAAACTAGATGATAGAGGAGAGAAGTGCATATTTGTGGGATATAGTGAAGAATCCAAGGCATATAAATTATACAATCCTATCACAAAGAAGTTGATAATAAGCCGTGATGTTGAGTTTGTTGAAGAAGAAGCATGCATGGCAGCATAGACAAGCCAACTACAATTGCAGCTAGTGTTCCACAAGAGAATGAAGAGAATGAAACTCAAATTGTGAATCCTACTAAACAAGAAAATGTTCCCACAATGCCTTCTAAGGCACCTACCACTCCAAATGCAGCTACCCCAACATGTAATAACAACGGTGAGTCTTCTAATCCAACACTTGCATCACTAAGATCAAGGTCTATAAACACTTCAAAGAAGACACGTAGTCTAAGAGAAATTTATGATGAAACACAAGAGGCTGAAAATGATGATTTATGCTCTAACTTTTCATTCTTAACAGAAGCTGATCTAGTTTATTTTGAAAATGGCATTAAAGATGACAAATGGATTGCAGCCATGAATGAAGAAATTCAGTCCATTGACAAGAATCAAACTTGGGATCTAGTAGAGCTTCCTAAAGGAAAGGATGTGATTGAGGTTAAATGGGTTTACAAGACAAAGTATAATGCTGATGGAAAAGTAGGAAAACACAAGGCAAGACTAGTAGCTAAAGGCTTCACAGAACAGCCTGGCATAGACTACAATGAAACATTCACACATGTGGCAAGATTGGATACAATAAGGATGGTCTTATCTATTGCAGCTCAAAACAATTGGAAGGTTTAACAAATGGACGTTAAATCAGCATTCTTGAATAGCATTTTAGAAGAAGAAGTGTATATAAAACAACCACCTAGTTATGAAGTTTTGGAAGAAGAACATAAGGCATACAAACTGAAAAAGGCACTATCTGGTTTGAAACAAGCATATTGATACATGATATCATTTCATTCAAGAATTGCTGAACAATGGTGACATATATCTTGAATTTTGGAGGTCCAAACAACAACTAGCAGACATTTTGACAAAGCCACTTGCAAAGAATGTTTTGAGCATCTCCATGAAGAAATTGGTATTGCAGACAGACATGGAAGTGAACATTAAGGGGGTGTGTTGGTGACGTGGATCTCCAACTTGATCTTGTTAATCTTCCCTGCCATCATTTGTCAACTACTCTCTAACTGCTGCATTTAATTCTTCTTCCCTCCTTCTACATTCTTCTTCTATGTATCTAGACTTTTCTTCTTGCTAGTGTATTCAAGAAGCTTCTCCCGTCTCTTGAAAAAAAAGACTCTGTTTTGAAAATGTTCACTGCTGGATACTCTGTTTTGGGATGAATGTATGAATAAAAGAGCAGGCATTATTAAACTCTGTTTTGTTTTAATTTCTTAGCTATAAACTGTTATTGGTCTCTTTCCTCTTTTTTCTGTAGGAATTGGGCATTTTGTTGGTCTCTGTTTTTACCAGCAATTGTTGGTACTGAACTTGTAATTAGAGACCTAAAATGGTAAAGAATTGAATTGAATTCTATGCTAGATATATAAAGAAAACATGAGTCCAAAGCTTAAGGTCTTTACATCTTTGCATTTGTCATAAAATCCTTGAGCTCAAGATATATCTCCACCAAGTTTTGTAATTTAGAATGATGATTACTCATGATTCTTGACAGTGTTTTTACAAGGGAAAATCATGTTGTTTTGTTTTCCTGCTTCCAGCAATACTCTGGTACCACCTTCGAATGTAAGACCGCCGTTCATTCATCACTAAACTTTAAGCTTGCAAAATTTTCAGTTAAATTGCTTCATGATTTTTCCTTTGTACATCATTTTGAAAATGGTTGTGTTCAGGTCGTTTTCATAGAAGTCTGTAATTCAAAATTTAGGAGAGATCCGATTGGTGTAGGATTTGGATTTTTTTTAAAAGTAATCAATCTCGGAGTTTAGTATATATTTACAAAGTTTTCATAAAAATCCATAATTTAAAATTTCGGAGAAATTTGAAAAATATATTTTCCTAATCTTAAATAATAATTAAAATTTCCTCCGCGTTCTTGAAACCTTCACGGCACTTAAAATTTCCTTTCCTCCGCGTTCTTGCCTTACCTTCACTTCACTTGTCATACCACATAGTCGTTGATGAAAAGCCAGGACCACATCGAAGTCGACAACGATAACTGAAAAGCAGGGAATCTAAACCCAGACATGACGAAAAAGTGAACGTTGCAAGGAATCTAATAAATAATTATATACTAACCCAGATCGCAAGCCGTATGAGTTCTTTGATGACGAGTTAAAAGACAATATAATATAAATATAATATTAGTAGTTTATTAATTAATTTCAAACAAGTATTATGCATAGTACAAACACATTCTTCGAATCTTCGAATTTGTTGAATATGCATCAAATGTATTTGGACTTCTTTCCATTATGAAAGTGCTTTTTCTATTGCATCTTTTATTTCCACGGACTTATCTTGGTCGAAAGCAAAGTGTTTTTAATCTGTAAAGTAAAAAAAAAAAAAATTAATCTGTAAAGTAAAAAAAAAAATGAAATTAGATTCAATCTTTCACATTAAAAAAAAAAGGTTTATTTTTAAAATTTTATTTGGTTGTTATATGGTAGTAACATTATCGTGTGAACGGAGTAGGGTTATTATCTTGGCGAATCTTACTAATCCTTCATATGCCAACTATAAATGATTGACGATATTTTTGTAAAAATATTCAAATTTCTAAGGATTTTATATAGTTTTTATAAAATTTTGGTGATTTTTAAGATAAAATAATTTTATCCTATAGAATTTGGACGAATTATTTTTAAAATAACGAATCTCGTTTTTGGAAAAACTTGGAAAATTAGCCCATGAGTGAAATTTAACCCCTAAAATCATCCCTGGAGGCATATTCTGTAAGAAATATCATTGGTGTTGCTAAAAAACCAAGTGAGAACTGTCACAGTGTTGCACTGATCTAAAAATGAAGAAGACTTGATAAACTTGATTAAATTAATTGCAAGTGAAATGTTATGTGTTTAAAGCAACCAGATCAATTTGCAACACATAATAAAGGATTACTTATGT
>JZKD02S2388591.1:96260-106639 GCA_000966675.3 Picea glauca | reverse complement strand
ACACACCGACCAAACCACGGGTTCATATGTATTAAACCAAAGGTTATAATACCCGCGCGTATTTTAATATACAAACGTTAACATATATGCAATGTTATATTGCAATATACAATGCCCGCATTTACATTACAATGTTATACATATAATATAGTCTGTAGACTATATGCAATCTCGCGCTATATATAAACATGCAGTTATATGTGTTTACAATGAAACCATGGGTCAGGGCTTGGGGCCCCGGCCCGCGCCCTTTTCCACACAATACAACATCCAAACTTAAATATATATGCGCTGAACTATATAACAAGGAACAAGTGCGGGTTTGTTGGCTAGCGTAGTGTTATGAAAGCTTTGGTGTTTGGGAGGTCCGGGGGTCGAACCCCGCGGCCTCCAAACCATTTTATAGAAACACAAAAACATAAGCCAACCACATAGCGACACATGTCAGCATATCATTGGTCAATGATCACCCAACCAGACTGCGCCACATCATCAATACACCACGTCATCATGATGGTATGACCCTCCACGTGGCCATACGGACTGTACGGACAGGTACAGTCAGCATCCCAAATTTTTCCCTGTTTGACTTGGCAGTCAAATCGCGATATCTCCTCCATACGGACTCCATTTGCGAAAATAAATATACCGCTGGAATCAGGAAAACGAGACGGATGCAATGGCACTATTTTCGTCTTAATTCAAGCACTTTGAAAATTGAGAAAAAATTGATCCCCTGATCATGCACTCCCTCCAGAGGTGTACAACCGCAATCTCTGGACAAGCATCCTATGGGGTCGTAATAGTTGGTATCAAAGACTATTTGGCTCTTCACCACTACCACAGTCAAAATGGTGGTGTTGAGGTGCATTGAAGGTGATTTGAAATTTTATTGGAAAGGCATTTTAGTGGGAATGTTCGCAACCCATCACAGATTTGGTCAATAGTTTGGTGGGGTGAACTCGTTCATTGTAGAGATGATTAGTGTCAAACCTACGAAAAAGGTGTCGGTTGACAGTGCAGTGGAAGGATTTTATGGGCACACACCTTGTACAAAACGAGAGCAGAGTTTGTGGTGAAACAAAGCACTTGGACAAGGTGGGTGATCAAAAAAATCATCGCAGAGTTCATCACAGGACTTGTGTAGGTGGTTTGAGCATAGACTAGTGGATGTCCTGTGTCCATACACAGATCAAGAGAAAATTTCTTGAGGGTGAACTGAGCACTTGAATGTGTAGACAATCATAGGACTCATCACAGACTTGGAATATTGAATGGGAAATGCATAGAAATCTTGGGAAGGTTGAATGTGTTAGGGACCTAACCCCTCACGTAGGTAGAATAATATATTTCCATGTAATAAAGGTCAATATTAATAAGGCCTAACAATAAGGAAGAATAAGTCCAATGTAAGAAGACCTAATAGAAGCTTCAACTTTTAGAAGGATCTTCCTCTAGATGGTTCTTTTGATAGACATATTTATTATAAATAGGAGTCGAGGGTATGAGAACTTTTGTCTTGGATATTATTGTAATAGAGCCCTACTCTGTTGGTGGTTGCCCCCTCGAGGAGCCAAGTGAATATTTATCTCGGTAATCAAAGTGTTATTTCTTGTGTTATTTTGTTCTCATTTTGGTATTATCATGGTGTTGTTCTGGTTATACTGTTGTTCATCTACCGTTTCTAGCACCTTCCTTGGCAGAAAATTGTGGGTTAAATTTTTTCAAGGTAGAGACTATTTTGACGTCTTTAAGCTACAGAGATACGTGGTTACACGCCTAAACCCGCAGTCGGGGATTCATACACGTAGGAAATACAAGTGGTACTTAAGCGTAGATCTGTTGACCACCCTTGTAGCCCTGGTTGGTACTCCTTCGAGTGGTAGCGCATCAGACAACACATGTATACGGATCGACCTAGATCTTCTAAATCCATCCATAGATAAACCGATCGGTCACCTGAATGCTATAGTTCCACCGAGAATAGCACTCGAGAAGATACTCTCTAGTACCTGGGTAGTCGGGTAGTGCGATTGAGGGTATGGTCTAACCTCCTTACTTGGTGCCCTAAGATATTGGGCCGAGTACTACTGTTGGACCCCGCACATATATCAGAGAACTATAGCACAAGGTAAACCCTTGTTTGTAGAACCCTTGAATACCTAACCCTTGGGACGGAAATGAAAATAGAATAGACAAGATTTCTTTCGGCGCAACTGTGTCTCCTACATTCGAGTTGCGAAATTACTACACATTTCTTCTTGTTAAGCATTTGGACATTTCATCACTGTAGTATTCTTCAGATCGGAGTATAACTTTGCAAGAGTGTAAAAAAAAAAAATAAAAAAAATTGGATGTTGTTGGCACCATTATTTGATACCTATTCCATTAGATTTCTCTTTTCGCTCTTATATCAGTCATACCTATCATTTTTCAACAATTTGTTTTTGTGGAATCAACACCCTTATTTGGGCTTTACGCCATTGGATTCAACTCCTCGCCCTGATCGTTGTGATACACTAAACCCATAACCCATTTTCTGTGTGGTCCCACTCACCCCTTTTCATGTTCCCTCTCCATCATGGCCCATACCCGTAGCCAAGACTTGGAAGCTCCCTTCAATACCTTGCACTCTAATTTCACAGACACCCAACAAGAAGTGCGACAACCCAGTACCAATATTCTCTCCATCAATCAAAAAATGCATTCCTCCATCATTGCTTCAGTCACTGCCTCAACCGAGGAAGTCAAACAAGAGATCAAGCAAGACATTACTACCTAGCTTGACTCTTTCACTACGACGATCTAGACCAAGTTGCATATCCCGACATATATTCCCTTATCTGACCCACCTTTTCATACTAAAGGTGAAACTTCCTCTCATTCCCAAAATCTTCAGCCCCATCACTTTCAACATGAACTACGCCTTCCGCGTGTGGATGTGACCAAATTTGATGGATCGAATCCCACTAGCTGGGCAACTCAAATGGAACAATATTTCTCTTTGTATGGAATTATCGATGAGTTGGCCAAACTCCGGTATGGTGTTCTCCATCTAGATCAAGAACGTTGGCAATGGCGACAATGGAGAAAAAATGCCCACCAAGGGTATGTGGCTTGGACACACTTTGTGGCAGATCTTTATGAACACTTTGACACTAACACCAACCATTTAGGACATTTGACAAAGTTGAAACAATTTGGCACAATGGAAGACTTTATAACTACTTTTGAGCGACTGGATTTTTGTACAGAGGGCATGTCTGATGCTTTTTTCCAAGAATGTTTTATCAGTGGTCTCAAGGATGAGATTCGTTCTCATGTCCTCATGGCTCGACCTCAAAGTTGGGTGGACACTACTAAAAGAGCTATGGAAGCACAACAAGTTGTCTCTTCTCACCAAGTCACTTGAAGGTGCATTTAATAATGTGTGTGGCTTGACAGAAGCATCCAAGAAATTGCGACATTCTTAACTTGTCATTATAATTGACTGTGCGAACCATATAATTAGAAAACTATGGAATACAATTCCATGGAAAGGATCAAAAATATAACACTGGCATTTGGTACGAATACAACATTTACATTTAGAAAAATATAACTTGAATAGTCCTTCTAAATATTTTTCTCGATTTCTTTTTATATGTTTTATATGTTTTATTTGCTTTACTACACTATAGTTTTTTTTTAAATTTAGATGTAATGGTATCTTTAATATTATTGATATTTTGCATAATGATATTTTCATGTATTCCCCAATGATTTAGTCAAGATTTGACATATTGATGTCACCCTCACTACATGCACCGGTGGTTTTGGCTGGAGTTTGAAGTGATTTTGGGGAGTCTCTTTTCGTCCATGTTGTTGATATTGTTCTTGTACATTAAGTAACTAATCGTCATTGCACACTCAATCGGGGAAAAACTCGCTTCTATGAGGAGGATAGGATAGGGTGTATTTCCTTTTATTTCGAGATTATAAGTTATAAAATTGTTTTGGATTTGTTCTTTCTCCAAGATTATTAAGAGATACCACATCCTCAAACTTTGCATTCGTATAATATAACATGAGTGACAAGAGTATAAGGATTTTTTTCTTATATATAACATCTACCATATATTGGATTATATAGAACATCTTTCAACATAACAAACATAATGTTTATATATAATTAAATAACAAATAATTACGGAGCCAGGTATGGCAGAAAACATAACTCCGCACTTATATTATTGCATTAGATTGAAACTCAATAAATATACAAAAAATGATTGATGGAGCTTACCTGTGAGCGTGAGAAAGGAATCCTTTGGAAATTTAAACTTTTACATTCAAGTTGTCGTTCCATTCTATCCGCTTATTTGTGGAAGAAATTATGCAGATGACAACATTCTTTCTTCCATGGGATGGAAGCAAATCCACGAGCTACAAATCTTGTCTTATGTTTTTCAATGTTTCTGTCTACTCTATGTTTTATTTTGTATATCCACTTGGAATATACCACATCTTTGTTCTTTGGTTTGGGAACTACTTCCCATACATCATTCTTTATAATGGACTCGTATTCTTCTGTCTTGGAATCCATCCATTATTTCTTCTAGATGACTTCCTCAAAGCAAGTAGGTTCCTTTTCTACGATATCACACATCAAGGCCATATAGTTGGAGAATTTCTTAGGTTTCTTGCTTTGTCTCATGGTTCCTTCTGGGGTACCATACTTCTATGCATCTTGAATAGGTTATTTCTCCCAACATGGATTTCTTTTGTGAGAGATCATCATACAGGGAGGTTCTTGATATTGTATCATATCATGATCTTTTGGAATCTCATCATCAGGGGCAATTGTAACTTCCTTCATGGGTTCTTCAACTCTGGGAGCTACAGGTTCTTCTTCATATACTTCTTCAAGTTGGAATTTCCTTGATATTTTGAGTGTTGCATCTTCATCAAAGGTTACATCTCTATTGATCTCAATATGATGGTAATCTGGTATTTAAATTCTGAAGGCCTTAGAGACCTCACAGTATCCAACAAATATTCCCTTCTTTCCTGAAGGATCCAACTTGGTTTTGTTTTCTTTTAGAATGTGTATAGATACTGGAAAACCAAATATTTTGAGATGGCTTACTTCTAGCTTCTTTTTGGTGAACATTTCTTTGGGATTTTTGAATCCAAGTGCACTATAGGATAATATTTTTTGGACATATATTGTTTTTCTTGTTTCTTGAGCCCATATGTGAATTTGAAGATCTTGATCGTGAATCATAGTCTTTACTACTTCCATAATCATTCTATTATTTCTTTCTGCTACACCATTTTGTTGAGGATTATAGGGAGAGGTGAGCTCCCTCTTAATCATGGGATCTATGGAAAAGATTCCAAATTCATTTTAAGTGTACTCTCCTCCATTGTCTAACCTGAGTATCTTCATTTTCCTTTCAGAGAGGTTTTCTACCAAAGCTTTTAATTCCTTGAAATTTCCAAGTACTTTATATTTTACTTCAAGAAATAAACCAAAGTCTTATGAGATTAATCATCAATAAAAGATACATAGTATACATACCCTCTTATAGAGGTTGATGGCATTGGACCACATACATTTGAGTGGACAAGTTCCATAATTCCTTCTACTTTATTTTCGTTCTTTGGAAAAGTATTATTTATGTTGTTTCCTTGTGCACATCCCTTGCATACACCTTCATGATCAATCTTTAATTCTGGTAAACCTGTAACTACCTTGCTTATATATGGTAAGTCTTTGTAGTTGATGTGAGCTAGTATTCTATGCCAAAGTTCACAAGGAATTTCAGTAGAGTGAGTCAAGGATACATCTGGGGGACTATTTAACTTGTACAAACCACCTTCTTCTGTTCCAATAGCAACTGCATCTTCTATATTTTTTCCTTTATACCACATAAGAACTTCACCATCTATGAATGCATCCCTAAATCCTTTTTTATCTAGGGATGAAATAGAATCTAAGTTCTTTTTCAAACCTGGTACAAAGAGTACATCCTTCATTCTCATCGAAGTTCCTGAATCAAGTTTGTAGGTGGCTTCTCCCATTCCTTTTATAGGGTACTAATAATCATCTCCAAGTGAAACATTTTGGTGGAAGTACTTTTCTATAAGGCTGGAGAGAATGTTATTCTAACCTATCATGTACTTAGAGGCACCACTATCTATGATCCAAGTATCTTATCCAAGTATCACAGATCGTGAGAGAGTAGAAAACAAAACATATTCTTCAATCTCTTATTTAGTTAACTTCTTGGGTGGTTCCTCATCTTCAGTTACATGGGCATGATGTCTTTTGTTATTTCTCCTCTTGTATTCTTGAGTTGGGTTCTCAAGTTCATCTTATAGTTGATGTTCTTTCCTTCATACATTCTGGTTAGGGAATCAAACATATCGTTTGGAGTATTCTTAGAAGACACTTGAGGGATCAAGTGGTCTTTAATTGCATCTGCAGTTATTCTTTTAGCCTTAATCATATCCTTCTTGTACTTATTTTTGGCCGCATTTTCTTCGAGTTCTGGTACATTTCCTTTTATGAATTTTGCAAGGTCATTCTCTTCAAGAATGAGTCCAATTTTGTACTTCGGGGCACATAAATTTTTCACAACTTCTTGCTAGCATCTTGACCTGGAGCTAAGAACATGTCTAGAAAATGAAAGTGCTCAAAAATTGAAACTGAGCTTACTAGGAGATGTGTTGGGTTGAGGTGAGTTTGTTGGAGCTGTATGTTTTAGAAAATTCCAAGTTTTACCCTTTCAAACTTGACTTACACAATTATGGACTGGTACTGCTTGTATTGGTTCTGGTTTACTAATTTTCTTGTTCTCTTGTACCAATCAAAACTAGGGTTTCACTTTCTGGAGAATCTGGCCACTGAAAAAGTTCACTTAAGATGCCAAAAGATGTGCTAGGGAAAGGCACACTTCCCAAGATATTTTTTGGTCAAAAACTCCTCTTCGTTAAAAAACCCTAATTTTCTTGTACGACAATAGTGACATCTAGATACCTAGTTAAAGATTCTCTATTCAATCAAGCTCTGATACCATGTTAACTTTTTAGTGTTGTTATTAGGTTATCTCTAAATTACATGAGAATTCAATGCATTTCGAAAACAACAACATAAAGAGGACCACTGAAATAAACAAAATCACAAGGTACACAAAATTTTATCCTGGGAAACCCTCATGGGGGAAAAAACTCACCGAAAAAATCCTCAATAATAAATTGTCAATACAATGCCAAGACTAAGACTAAAACACCAAAGATAAACCAAGACTGAGTATGCACCTCTCTTCTCCTTCATCCTACAACTGCAAGTCCCTTCAAGATATGTCCATTAGATGAGTGAGAGTGAGTGTGCTAAAATGAAGGACCATCCTCACATATAAATACAAGTTGAGGAGGCACTAGGGTTATGTACTCTCTTCACTTGGTGGGGCCAACTTCTCCTAGAAGCGGTTAAAACCACTTTATAATTACTAGGGTTTGACTTTACAAATACCACTATACAAATGTAGTTCGACCAATCCACAAAAGATAATTTTATCTTATACAAGACCTGACTTGATCAATCCACAAAAGGGGATTTGATCTATAAGATATAACTCAAATATAAATAGAATATTCTTCGAAGTTACAATATTTCAACACCTTAAGACAAGGATGTGATAAGTGTCAAGTGGTTTTATAAGACCAAGCAAGATGGGGAAGGAAATGTACTAAATCACAACGCAAGGCTAGTTGCAAGAGGGTTTACACCTAAACCTAGAATTGATTTCAATGAAACATTTTTCCCTGTTGCACGCATGGACACATTCAAAACTATGCTAGCATTGTCGCGTAGAAAAAATGTTCAATTTATCAAATGGATGTAAAATCAAAATTTTTGAATGGACATTTAGAAGAAGAAGTGTATGTGGAACAACGACAAGGCTATGAGGTTCCAGGACAAGAAGACAAGGTGTACAGATTGAAGAAAACATTGTTGGATTAAACCAAGCTCCTAGAGCTTGGTACAGTCACATAGATTCCTACCTCACACAAAATGGATTTCAAAGAAGTGAATGTGAGCCAACATTGTACATCAAAAAAACAAAAACAAGGTAAAATTTTAATTGTTTTATTATATGTAGATGATTTGATTTTTATAGGTGATTTTGGCCTAGAAGAATTTAAGTCAACCATGAAGGATGCATTTGAAATGAATGATTTAGGAATTATGATATATTTTCTTGGTATTGAAGTTCACGAGTCCAAAACTGGTATATTTATCTCACAATCTAAGTATATGTATGAAATTTTGAAAATATTCAATATGATAAATTCCAAGGCAGCCCCAACACCTTTCATAACAAGATTGAAGCTAAGCAAGGAAGATAAAGGGTTGAAGGTGGATCCCACATTGTTTAAAAGAATGATAGGCAGTTTTATGTATCTAACAACCACAAGACCTGATATAATGTATGGAGTGATACTAATTTCAAGGTTCATGGAAACTCCAAAAGAATCACATTGGAAGTCATGAAAAAGAATTCAGAGATATGTAAATGGAACAAAATATTTTCGCATTAGATATTCTACTTCGGAAGATTTCAAACTTATTAGATACACTGACAGTGATTTTGGAGGCAACATATATGACGTGAAAAGTACCTCTGGGTACACATTTAACATTGGAATAGGTATAGTATCATGTGCATCAAGGAAGCATCCCATAGCGACTTTTTCTTCAGCACAAGCAGATTATGTCACAACTACAAGCACATATTGTCAAGCAGTTTTGATGAGAAGAATGATAAAAGATCTGTTGCAAGAACAATAGGAACCATCTACAATATTTTGTGAGAACAATTCAACCATTATGTTATCAAAGAATCATGTGTTTGACAAGAAAACCAAACACATTGATACAAGGTATCATTTTATCAGAGAATTGGTGAATAACAAAGAGATCTGTTTAGAGTTTTGCAGGTCAAAAGAACAAATTGCAGACATATTTACAAAATATTTATCAAGAGATGCATTTCAGCATCTACGTAGTAATTTGGGATTCTGAGTAATAACAAATGATTGACAGTTCAAGCAAATTCAATTTTTTTATGTAATTTTTTTGTATCATGTAAATACTACCTACTTATAATTAAGGGGGAGTGTTGGAAATAGTAATTACAAGTCGATGAGATTTATCTCTCTGTCGATTTGTTAGTGAGTCGTCTGTCTGCAAATACAAATTCACAAGTTTACTCAAACTCAATTTTGTCAGTCAGCAAGCAGGGGAGTTATTTAATGGATCTCATATTTATCTTTCTTGAGTCCAGTTAAGTAGATATAAGTCAGTGGTATTTATTGACATCTTTAATGTTGAGTCTTTTTTACTTCTACAAGAAGTCTCAGTCTTATCTATATATGTCTGAGTTTGTAGGAATTTGACATGCAGAGAAGTAACAATAGTAGCTGAATGTAGTCGAAGAAGTCTGAGAGCTCAAGCTTTGTGTATGCATATTATGCAAGTTGCAGAAAGTTTTTAGAAGTCGATGGAGTTGAAGCTCATCTTAGTTATTGTTTTTTGTTTTAGCACACAGTGTCGAAGTTTCATATATATATTAAGTATTTTGAGTGTTGTCATACTCACATGTATTTATGAGTTTATGTGCTAAGCATAACACTTTGTTGTTTTGCATCTATAAATTGTTCATTAAGTGTTTTATCACAACGCGTAGTAAATCATGAAGTATGTGCACTACGCGGTCAGTCCCGAGAGTTTACTCACAAAATTTTGTGGCACACTGTATTTGTAACTACGCTATGTAGAATTTGTTTATGCGTTGTAGATCCACGGGTCTTTTCAAGGTTCGAACGGGCTTCTTTTCAAAGTGTGAACTCATGTCAAACCATTGTGCATATATATCATGCTACCTCACTAATTTTCAATGTTAAGGGTGAGGGCTAAGCACTGCTAAGAAGCGGTAAGCGTCACAAACAAGTCTTATAAGGGTGACTTGGAATCAAAAAGATGGGATTTGTCCAAAATCTTACAAATTGGAAAGGTGATTAGTAAAAACTTATGGCGGTTTACAAAGTTTTGATAGAAATGGGTACTTCATAATTTGGGACACGTCTTTTTTAATATAGGAGAAATCTAAATGATTTGGAGTTTTTAAAGGTAATTATTATTGAAATTGATATATATATATATATATATATATATATATATATATATATATATATATATATATATATATATTTATTTATGGGATTGTAAATTTTTACATTAAAATTACATTTTTAAATGCATAAATAAATTAATACTTTTAAAAAATTTCATTTATCTCAATTATAAAATCTCGACCATTAATAATTAT
>JZKD02S2388591.1:59106-69111 GCA_000966675.3 Picea glauca | reverse complement strand
GAGCGCTAGCACTCCCCCCTCATCTCTCTGAGAGAACTACCAATGCCCCCCCTTAATTAGCACAGGAGCGCTAGCACTCCCATTCACGATTTTGAGGAGCGTCGATCATTTTCTTGGAGAAGTGGACTGGGATCCGTGAATCTAAATTGAAGCATGAATTTTATTCTAACTCGTGAGATTTTCTACTGCATCACAAGCTTGGGAAGAGGGTTAAATTTTCTCCAAACCAATAGAAATTGCATGCAATTCCTCTTGACTGACCCGAAATTCCCATACATCTATTGCCATATTCAACTCTAGGACAAACTGACAATCCCACTCTTGGCAACATTGCTATTGTCATCTTTGTTTCCACTTAATTTTTTTGCATGAGGCTGTGAGGATAAGGGGAGGTTGTGTGGGTTTGAAGCAAGGCTTCATACCATAAGGGTCGATTCGATATCGCCCATTATATGATCGTTGAAGGGGAAATAGTGTGAAAACACCCATTTGGTGTTGGTGTATTGGTGCGACCATGTACACACCAAATTGTGAAGGTTGTTGTGTAAGCAAATTGTGAAGGTTTATTTTTAATGTATGTGTGAATGGTCAATGATTTAAAAGTGGATATTTTTTGTAAGAGAGTAAAACATCTTTGAATCTGCAATTCTAACTAGAGATCGAAGAGGTTGAGGTGATATGAAGTGCATTGGATCAGGAGATATATTAGAGAACCGAGATAGAATCAGATTGGTGGTATATGAAGGCGGAGCAACGGAAAGTTGCATATTCTTGGTGATTCACTTGCAGAGAATATCTTGCAGTGATGGTGAATTCGCTGGCAGAGACCTACCTCAATGAAGCCAACAAGTTAGATAGAACAGATTTCATTAACTGGAAATTCAAAATGCAGACCCTGATGGAGGGCTATGGTGTTTGGACCATTGCGAAGGGAAATGAAGTGAAACCTGATGTGGTTGTCAGTGCGACAACAACGCAGATCCAAGACTGGGATAAGCGCGAAAACAAGGCCAATGTATTGTTGTGCATGTCTGTTAAAGATAGCATAATTCCACATATTAGAGAAGCTAAAACTTAAGATGAAACATGGATAACGCTTAAAGCCTTGTATGGAACTAGCAACACAAATCGTATTCTGTTCTTGAAAACTGAATTGTTAGGCATTAAGATGGATGGAAATGAATTTGTTAGTTCATTTTTGGGTCGCATTAAAGAGGTTAAAGATAAGCTAGGAAATATAGGAGAAACAATTTCCATCATTGATCTTGTCAATATTACCTTAAATGGTATGCTAGAATATTATCATATGTTCATAACAGGTCTCACAGTAAGGGAGTAACCTCTTACGTTTGAAGAACTGACAGGTATTTTGCTGCAAGAGGAAGAGAGGTGCAGGAACTTGAAGCCTCCGAATTCAGATCTGGCACTGTGGTCAAATAAGAGATCCCTGAGAGGGAGATTAGGAGAAAGAGGCAGAGGAGTTCATTCATCGTAGAGAAGACAATCCCCAAGGTTGAATCAAGGTATGCCCTCTAACAAGAATGAGTCAAATATTTGTTTTTATTTTGGTCGACCTGGACATCTCATTAAAGACTGTCATAAGAAGAAGAGTGATGAGGCTAGTAATAAACCTAGAAAACATACAGTTCATTATGTAAAAGAATCTTCAAATCATGATCTCAGATTGTTTATTGCTAATGATGATATTGATGAACCCCCGAATTTTGATTCACGGGATCTTAGGCTGTGTGTGTGTAACATTGCTTTATCTATTGAAACAGATGATTCTGATGCCTGGTTTGTGGATTCTGGAGCATCAGTACATATGAAATGTAATAAGATGTGGTACACTGATTTTAAAGAAACACAGAATGGAGCCAACATATATCTTGGTGATGACCATGCTCATCAGATCAAGAGATATGGAGACATTCTTGTGACATTGCCGAATGGTACTATTTGTCACATTCACAATGGTCTTTATGTGCTAGGGATAAAGTAAAATTTGATCTCTATGTCCACCATTACTGATCAAAACTTGAAGGTTGAATTCTTCAAGAATGATTGCATAGTGAAGGATATGTTGGATCAATTCAAAACTATTGCAACGAGAGTCAGAGCAGGAGGCCTATACAAACTTGATGTTACCAGCAAAGAAGATCACACTCTGACGTCTGCAACTATGCCAACAGAGAGTATTTGGCATCAAAGGTATGGCCACATCAATCATCCTGATTTATTGTTATTACAGAAACATAATATGGTTGAAGGAATTACCATGTTAAAGAATGAGAATGTTTCTTGATGGATGTTCATTAGGAAAGATGCACAGAGATGAATTCCCCTTTAATCCTGATAAGAAAAAGAGAGATGTGTTAGATCTTTTGCATACTTATGTTTGTGGGCCTATGCATACTAGGTCTTTAGAAGGTGCATTTTACTTTCTGTTATTTATTGATGATTGCACGAGATACACATGGGTTTATTTCCTTAGAAGAAAAAGTGATGTTTTCAAGTACTTTAAGGAATTCAAAACCATGGTGGAAAAGAAGACAGAAAAATCCATCAAAATCCTCCATTTTGATCAAGGGGGAGAGTATCAATCAGGGGACTTCATCAAATATTGTGAAGATCATGGAATAGTACAGAAGTTTATAGTACCTGACACTCCATAGTACAATGGAGTCATTAAAAAGAAAAGTAGAACTCTGGTAGAGTGTGCACGTAGTATGATGAAAGGTAAGAATCTCTCGAATACATTTTGGGTTGAAGCCATAAAAACTGCAGTTTATTTAAAGAATAGAAGTCCAGCAAGGTGTCTTGGTAATGCTACTCCTTTCGAGGCCTTGTATGGTTCTAAATCTGCAGTTCATAATTTGAAAGTATTTGGGTGTAAGTCTTTTTCTCATATTCCAAAGGAGAATAGGAAAAAAATGGATGCTAAAGCCATTAAATGTATTTTCATAGGGTATTTTTTTGAATTCAAAGCATACAAACTGTTTGATCCTTCTACTCACAAAGTATTTGCGAGTAGAGATGTACTTTTCCATGAGCAGGAAGAAGGAAATCATGACAATAATAGTCATGAGGAATGACATAGATTTATTGATGAAGGAGTTAAAGAAGAGAAGCAACATAAACAATCATCACAACAACAACCACAATTACAACAATAGCCACCACAATAGCAGTCAGAACCGTAGAAACAGCAAGAGAAGCAAGAAGAACTTAGTGATATGGACACTTCAACTAGTCACGGTTCACCTAGATGCAAATATAGATCTTCACAAAGTGGGGAGGAAGATAATCAATTGAGAAGATATTCACGACAGGTTTGACTCCCTGAGAGGTACATAGACTATGCCCTAATGAGTAGCATTTCAAATGTCATAGAACCCATGAGTTTTAATGAAGCCAATGAAAACGATGAATGGCAAAATGCAATGGAGGAAGAATATGAATCTATAATGAAAAATAATACTTGGGAATTGACTAAATTGCATAAAAATAAAAATCCCATTGGATGCAAATGGATATACAAACCCAAGTTTAAATCAGATGGTAGTATAGACAAATATAAGGCTAGATTGGTTGCAAAGGGGTATTCACAAACATAAGGTATTGATTATGCTGAAACATTTGCACCGGCATCTAAATTTAATACTATCATATTGTTAATTGCTTTAGCTACAAAGTATCATTGGAAACTACACCAATTACATGTTAAATCTGCATTTTTGAATGGTGAGTTAAAGGAGGAGGTTTACCTTACTCAACCTGAAGGGTTTGTGGAAAAAGGGCAAGAACACTTAGTGTGTAAGTTAAATAAAGCATTGTATGGACTGAAACAGGCACCTAGGTCATGGTATGAGAAGATAGACTCTTTATTTCTTCAACAGGGTTTTATGAGGAACAAGAGTGATCCAAATCTGTATACCAAATTTGATGAGCAGGGGTATATAGTATTGATTTCCTTATATGTTTATGATTTAATAATTAAAGGAAATGAAGGGAAATTAATTGATGAAATCAAGGAGCAGTTGTCACAAGTTTTTGAAATAAAAGATCTTGGTGAGTTACATTATTGCCTAGGTCTTGAAGTTTGGATAAATACAGACCAAACTTTTGTTTGTTAGAGTAAGTATTTCAGAGAAGTACTTAAGAGATTTAAAATGGATCAGTGTAAATCTTATATTTTTCCCATGTAGCAGAATGTGAAACTTTCTTGTGATGATGGTTCGAAGGAGGTGAATGGAACTATGTATATCGAAGGAGGTGAATGGAACTATGTATAGACAGATGGTTGGTAGTCTGAATTATCTCACCACAACCAGACCTAATATTGCATATTCTGTGAGTGTGTCAAGTCAATTTATGGTGAAACCTCAAAAAATCCATTGGAATGAAGCAAAGGTGGTACTCAGGTATCTAAAAGGAACACTTGATTATGGTATTAAATATACTGATGCATTTGATGTTGAGTTGACAGGTTACTCAGATTCTGACTGGGATGGAAATCCAGATGATCGAATATCAACCACTGAATATGCGTTTGGCATTGGATCTGGGGTTGTTTCATGGAGCAGTAAAAAGGAACCTACTATATCTTTGTCTTCTACTGAAGAAGAATATAAAGCCTTGTGTGCAGCAACTTGTGAAGTTGTTTCGTTGAGAAGACTTCTTCAAGAAGTTGGAGAAGAACAAAAGGAACCTACAATGATCAAATGTTTTAATCAAAGTTCAATCAAGCTAGTGAATAATCCGATTTTTCATGCAAGGAAAAAGAATGTTGATGCTTAGTTTCATTTTGTTAGATAAAAATTGCGGTCAAATGAAATAGCTCTTATGTATTGTAATACTTGTGAAAATACTATTGATATTTTTACTAAGACTCTTGGAAATATTAGGTTTGAGTTGCTTAGGGATATGTTAGGTGTAGAAGTCAATCCATTCTCCATTAAGGGGGAGACTTGGAAATAATGGAGCAGTTGATAGTTACGTAGATGAATTCTACCTTTCAACTAATGTAGATCCTATTTTCCTGGTGTTTTTTGTAACCGACTAAGTAGAACCAGTTCCTATATAATGATGTAATCAATCCTCATTCAATAATAGATTGTGAGCGTAGCCTCACCAGTGTTGGTTTCTCCTAATTCTAAGTGAAAAAACTATATAGAATTATAATTTAGCCACAGATTTCATGGTCTCCAAATTATGTTTACAACTTTCAACTTTAGCTTCCAAATTATCTTTACGACTTTCAACTTTGTCTTCTTCATTGGCAAGATTAATTTTTAAGTTGCTTACATATGAAGAGTATATCATTTTTTATTGTTCAAAATCAGTTAAACTTTTCTATGGTAACATAAGCATGTAAAGTCCAGATTAATATTTGTAGTTGTGAAAGTTATAATAATAATAATAATAATTTATTTTTAACTGGTAAAATCTACAAAGTTATACATACTCTATTTATTTTGGATTTGAACTTATAATTTTTTAGGAGGAAACTCATGTCATCCACTTTCAGAACTATTTCAACATTATCTTTAAAAAAACAAAAAAACAGTTTCCATTTTGTATATAGATTCATAGCACAATCATATTTTAATAAATTAATGATCACAAATAATAACATCATGAATGTCCATGAAAGTCTCGATTCAAGACAATTTAACAAACAACCTCAAGTATGTGGTGTTAACTAAATTTTCACCACTTGACATAATTAAATCTAAACTATTCACAATTGTAGCATGCATCTTCTCAGGGACCGATACCATCATAAATTTGCTTCCATAGCATGATTCCTTCTGATTGAATGTGATAGGATTTCAAAACACTACTGCCATTGAATTATAGAAGAACAAGAAAAGAAGTGAACTCTACCCATATGTACAGAAAGCTCAAAGAACCCACATGTAAATCTTCAGCGCCACATGAATATCTCAGAAAATAGAAATTCTCTAGATTGTGATTTTAAGTTATCAGAGATTCCTAGAATAGTTGAGAATTTCTCTCTTAGTTTAAACTAAGTAAAGAAGGCAATAGAGTTCGAGCTCAATTTTCATTTTCATGTGGATTTTTGTTGGTGAAGTGGATCTTCAGCTAGACCTTGTTAATATCCCCTGCCATCATTCATCAACTACTCTCCAACTGTCGCATTTAATTCTTCTTCCCTCCTACATTCTTCTTCTATATATCTATACTTTTCTTCTTGCTAGTGTATTCGAAAAGCTTCTCCCATCTCTTGAAAAAAAAGACTGTTTTGAAAATGTTTGTCATTGGATACTCTGTTTTGGGATGAATGTATGAATCAAAGAGCAGGCATTATTAGAACTATGTTTTTTTTTAATTACTTAGCTATAAACTGTTATTGGTTTTTTCCTCTTTTTTCTGTAGGAATTGGGCATTTTTTTAGTCTTTGTTTTTACCAGCAAAGTTGTATCAAAGAAGGTCAATGGTATTTGATGTTGTCCAAAACCTTGAAGCTATGGAATTCGATGTTGAATGGGATTCAAAAGAATCTATGAGTATTGAAGAATGATAAAGCTATAGATTGATAAAGTGTATTGAAGGTTGGAGAAAGTAAGTAATTTTTTTTTTTTTGGATACTTTATTCTTGAGTACAGAGGAGGTGTTAAGTTGTTCCAAAAGTTGTTGCAAAGAGATTGCAGATCTCAAAGGGGAAAAAATTTAGGGGTTTTAATCATACAAAGGGTCTAACATAGATTGGAAAAGGAAATAGAGGAATAACAATAAAAAGAGGCAAATTTTATTTAAAAAAAAATCATGGCAGGAGCAAGTGGAAGCATTTTACAACCCTAGATTCCAATTTTTAATGGTAAAAAATATGACTATTGGAGTATAAAAATGAAAACTCTATTTTGTTCCCAGGATGTTTGGGATTTGGTTGAAAATAAGTTTCCTGAACCAACAAACCAACAATCTTATCAGGCTCTATCACAAGCTCATAAGGATTTATTGAAGGAAAATAAGAAGAAGGATTCCAAAGCATTGTTTTTTATTTAGCAGGCAATGGAGGAATCATTTTTTCCTAATATAGTAGTTTCTACAAGATCAAAACAAGGATGGGAAAGTTTACAAACATCATACCAAGGCACAAGCAAGGTAAAAACAACAAAATTACAAATTCTTAGAAGGGATTTTGAAAACTTGCAAATGAAGGATATAGATTCAATAGATTCATGCTTCATTCATGCAATGGAAATAATAAATATGCTTAGATCATATGGAGAAACTGTTGGAGATCAAAAGGTTGTAGAGAAAATACTTAGAAGCTTACCTACAAACTCTGATATAGTTGTAATAGCCATTGAGGAATCCAAAGATCTCACTCAACTATCAGTAAATGAATTAATGGGATCACTCTTATCACATGAGAAAAGATTAAATCGAACAGGGAAATCATCGTGGGAGAATGCATTCAAAACTCAACTTTCATTTGGCAGAACAAGAGGGAGATCAAATTACAACAGAGGTAGAGGACGTTTTACACCAAGAGGAAGAAGAGAAAATACACAATTTGAAAGCAAAAGACCAACATCACACCCACATGCTCATTCTACACCAACAAGAGGAAGGGGGAGAAACCATTCTCATAGTCATGATCAAGTATAAAGGTATGATAAATCCAACATTCAATGCCATTATTGCAATAAATTTGGGCATTTTGCATCATAATGTAGGAAAAATCAATATGACATGAATAAGCTAAAAGGCAAATTTTACAAATGAAAACTAGCCCAACAGTGGTGAAGAAAACACCATATTGATAACATGCAATGTAGCACAAGAGATTTACAAAGAAGTATGGTTCCTAGATAGTGGTTGTAGGAATCGCATGAGTGGAAGTAAGGAGATGTTTGCAACAATGGATGATTCAATAAAATCAGAAGTAAATTTGGGGAATGATCATCGATTTTCAGTCATGGGAAAAGGCTCAATTAACATAAGAACTAACCAAGGTGAGGAGAAACAGATTTCAGATGTATATTATTCTTCTGGACTACAACACAATCTCATAATCATTGGACAACTAGTGCAAAAAGGATATAGAATATACTTTGAAAATGGTGAATGTGTGATTCTAGACAAGAAACCAAGAAATAGGCTGATTGCAAAACTTGAAATGACAAAAAATAGGATGTTTCCACTTAGAAATCAAAGTGAACTATTCTTAGAGCCACAATGATTGCAAAAGGTTGTTGAGTTAGCTTTTAAAGCTTCATACAAAAATGAATCTTGGCTAAGGAATTTAAGACTTGGACATTTAAACTTCAAAGGGTTACACCTGTTATATAAGAAAAGAATGGTATATGGATTGCCACTAATAGAGCCACTTAAGACAACATGTGAGAGTTGCATATTGGCAAAGCAACATAAGAAAACATTTCTAGTTGGGGAGTCTTATAGGGAAAAACATCCACTTGAGATAGTCCATTCAGATCTTTGTGGACCTATGCAAACACCATCCATAAGTGGAAGACTTTATTTCTTGACATTTATTAATGATTTCAGCTGAAAAGTATGGGTTTATTTTTGAAATACAAATCAGATGTATTTATTGTTTTTAAGGAGTTCAAGGCAAAAGTTGAGAAAGAAAGTGGATACGATATCAAAACATTGAGAACCGATTGTGGTGGTGAATATATATCAAATGATTTTCAGACTTTTTGCAAAGAAAATGGCATAAGGAAACAATTTACAGCAAGGTATACTCCTAAACAAAATGTAGTAGATGAGAGAAAGAATAGAACAATTATGGAAATGGCACGAAGTATGATAAAAGAAAAACAACTACCAAATGAGTATTGCACTGAAGCGATTACATGTTCGGTATACATATTAAATAGATGTCCAACAAAAGAAGTGATAAATAAATCCCCAGACGAAGCTTGGAGAAAAAGGAAGCATAATATAACACACTTGAGAGTCTTTGGATGTGTATCATACTCATTGATACCTTGAGAGTTGAGAAAGAAATTAGATGATAGAGGAGAGAATTGCATATTTGTGGGATATAATGAGCAATCGAAGGGATACAAATTATACAATCCTATCACAAAGAAGTTGATAATAAGCTGTGATGTTGAGTTTGTTGAAGAAGAAGCATGGGATGGCAGCATAGACAAGACAACTACAATTGCAGCTAGTGTTCCACAAGAGAATGAAACTCAAGTTGTGAATCCTAATACACAAGAAAATGTTACTACAATGCCTTCTAAGGTGCCTACCACTCCAAATCCAACTAACCCAACATGTAATAACAATGGTGAGTCTTCTAATACAACACATGTATCACTAAGATCAAGGTCTATAAACACTTCAAAGAAGACATGTAGTCTAAGAGAAATTTCTAATGAAACACAAGAGGCTGAAAATGATGATTTATGCTCTAATTTTGCATTCTTAACACAAGATGATCCAGTTTATTTTAAACATACTATTAAAGATGAAAAACGGATTGCATCCATGAATGAAGAAATTCAGTCCATTGACAAGAATCAAACTTGGGATCTAGTAGAGCTTCCTAAAGGCAAGGATGTGATTGGGGTTAAATGGGTTTACAAGAGAAAGTATAATGCTGATGGAAAAGTAGAAAAACACAAGGAAAGACTAGTAGTTAAAGGCTTCACACAACAGCCTGACATAGACTACAATGAAACATTCGCACCTGTGGAAAGATTGGATACAATAAGTGTTTATGTATAAATTCGTGAGTGCGGACATAGACCAATCTCCCCAAGATCCACCTGGATCTGGAACAAACCATAACAGAATACTACTCTTTCCCTAGATCTAACTATTGAATGAACTTAAGAGAAATGGATAGTGTTCATACCTTGTAAACGCTCTCCTTTAATCTATGTTGTTCCTCGCTCTGCTCCGATGCTCTTGTGTCGTCCCATCGCAACAACACAAACCAATCATAGCAAAGACATTAATATATTCAATACCTAGTCTATACATGTGATCAAGGAA
>JZKD02S2388591.1:41805-54906 GCA_000966675.3 Picea glauca | reverse complement strand
TGCGAAAAACTCGGGCAAGGGGATCCCAATCATCGGGGTAAGTGACCAGTCGCTGGTTCGAGACGTCCAGCGGGAGGTGGGTGCTTGGTTCTTCTTCAATTACTGTGCTAGGGGGAGATTTTGCTGCTCGGGCTGCCTGTCGACGTCGTCGTTTGGCGAGAGACAGTGCCCGCTGAAAATCCCTGTGGCGTTTCCGACGGGAGGCAGCTGCATACCATCGCGCTCCTCTACGAGGTGTCCCTCTCAGGCGCGTCATGGCTGGAACGGAGAGGAGGATCGATGAATCGCTCTGCGCAGGAGGCTGGTCGAGGAAAATGGAGCCCGCGGTGGGGTTGATAAGCCCAAAAAGGATCATTAACGCCATTAAATTGCAGAGATTAGTGCGCTGACGGATYGAGTCGCGGGCGCTCGTGCTGAGGAGCTCCATGCTACGGAGATGACTGAGGGTGACGCTCATCATAAACCTCTGCATGTGTGGGGAGGACGGTAAATAAAGGCCCCCCGCCTCCCCCCGTCACCTTCTCATGCCACGTCGCGTCCCCTGCCTGTCCGCGTGTCACCCCATCCGGGGAATATTATTGATATTTTGCATAATGATATTTTCATGTATTACCCAATGATTTAGTCAATATTTGTCATACTGATGTCACTCTCACTACATGCGTTGGTGGTTTTGTGTAACGAACCTCTTGTTTCGTCATGACAACAAGCCTCTCATAACAAGTGCAATTGTTTTTTTTTGTGTGTGCATGTGTAGAAGGGTAATAAGGACATTATACTCTACGTCGTGACATGATGATGGACATGACGTGTGAAACTCACTCAAAAACAACATAACAACCTAAGCACATCAAGCCTCTGGAAGCAATGAATGACAATCAAACGACATAAATAAGAATGACTACCCATCCATCCTACCCTGCAATGGTTAGGAACTCCAGGACACATAAACAATGGCCAAGCCTAGGTTCCCATCGATTTTGACCATTTAAGGTCTCAAGGCTAGCGACTATTCTGAGGAACAAGAAGGTGTCTACAACCTTCCCGACACAAGCAGACTAAGCCTACTAAGCTAAGAACAATCATCCTAACAACCCAAATTAAATACACAAGTAACTAGCACCCTTATAGTGAGCAACCAAGCACATTAAATGTTTACAAACCAAGTACAAACATTATTTAAAAGGAACCACAACACCGTCAACGGGAAGCACAAGCTAAAAATGACTTCGCCAAAACCCTGCTCAATAGTCGAATCAAGCTAGTCAACAATTATAGTCTATTTTAATCATCTATTACGAACCCAACTTAGCATGTCTAAAATGTAATGTGAAAATAAGGTACAATCTATATTAGTCTTAAAACCAATCCACTGCACAACTTTAAATCACAATTTGTCATCAAGGTACCCTCTAATCAACGTTAGATGGGAATCAATAGGCAAGTTTGGACCTTGACTTGGCTAATAATTAAAAATATAATTTAATCATTAATTATAATCTAACTAGATTGTCTAAATTATAATTCATCCATTACTTTACAATAAATTAGACATTAAAGGAAACCAGTCTAGAAAAGTAGAATATGCAACCCATCTTTAATCTGAACCTCCTTCCAACTAGCCATTAATCTTGATAACAATAGAAACGATTTTAAACTAGAATGATACCATTAAAATACAAAATGAAGCAAATAACAAAAGCCTTTATCACAAGGAAAATTAACAAGGCATTTAATAAAATGGCAATTAATAATAAATAACCGAGCATTTATCCTAAAGAAAATAACAAGGCACAGAAATGAAAAGCAATTAATTAGGCCTTTAATAATATTCACTCCGGCATAATGCGGTGTATCCCTTATAATTTAACACATCAAAATTTCATGCCATTAATAATACGCCGACACAATGCAGTGTATTCTTAACACTGTATAAATATAATTAAACACCTTCAAAGTGTTCCTTTACTGTAATGATGCACATGCATAATGCATGATATTAAACTCAAGATTAAATTATAATTTTAACAACTAAAATGATTCAATCCATTAATATTACACTCAACATATTACAGGGTATTACTTTCATTGTATTATCATGTGATTTAAGAACTTTTTAAAAAGATCCCTTATTGTAATGATGCGCAGGTCAATCAATTCATGTCCAGTTAATGAAATGACACACAAGCGTAAAGATTCCCATCGAGAGTTTTAAAATGAAATTGTCCAAGGATTTAAGGAAACACCATAATTAGAAACACTCGTGGATAGGAGTTGGCAGGGCATTGATACAAGTATGCAACAATAAAAAGGAAGTCAGGATGAAGGCAAGATCATCAGAACACATAGAGGGATAGAGGCAGTTTCACAAAGTGAGGGGAGAAAGTGAGCGCAGAGCATGGAGGGAGATTCGCCGTGTGGAAATGACTAAAATGGAAGTCCAGGAAATCTTTTTTTATCTCGCTAGAAAAAAAAAACAATGAAATTACATGCAATCACCAAAATCAAAAGCGAATAATACATGTAATCCCTGAAAAACGAAATGAAGTTGCATGCATCCCATTCTCAACCGGCAAGGCAAACTCAAAATTGTTGTGTACAGAACATGAACTCCAGACCACATCTGAAGGAAGGCTACAGGAACACAGTCCATTAGTTAAAGGAAAATTGAAGTCATAGCTTGAAGGAAAAACTGGTCATTTAAAGAAAATTTTAGTCACATTAACGAGGGCATATCGTGGTCAAATATGGAAACGACCGAGTCATCTATTTAACAACAAATCGAGGGTGTGAAATAGCCAAATCAGTCAATTTCCCTAGCATCCATTCGAGGGCGTTTTCAGCATCTCTGTCAATCATTTAAAAAGAGAAACAAATTTGTGGGCATTCAATCGATAAACAGTCAACCTTTCGAAGGAAAAATGCAGGCATTCAACAACCACTCTTTCACTTTTTTTTGAAAAGGGAAAACTTGCATAGGGCTCACCAGTTTAAGTTGCGAATGAGGCATCAAGCACATAGCTAAATTGACACTCACTGCAGTAATCTTTGTTTACAATTATCATAATTATCACAGCTTACACTTATTGTAGTAATATTTGTTTACATCATCACCTTATTCAACGTAGAGTTATGGTTTAAAATTATCATAAGTTACATCTTCTGAAGTAATCCTTATACATCATTACCCAATATTAATAGCAGAGGCAATACTATACATCTGTCGCATAATTACACACTCAGAGGTAAGATATATTTTTTTTCATCCACTACATAACGACAATCGTAGAAGTGGTAAAAACAAGTCAATCCAATAAGAACCCAAACATAGATCGAAGTCAATACTTTTTACATCTCGGGATACCAATTATAAAGAAACCCTGACAACAGTAAGAGAATGCCAGGGCCATAAGGGTAACTCATCAAAAGGATCACAGGCTTCTATCAGCCAAGGCGCAGTTAAATAAACAACAAGGAAGCAAGATAATCGATACGCAGAGGCCGTACTGGAAGGCACAAGTCAACAATCAGGAAAGGACAACAACAGAGGTAGACGACTGATAGGTTCGCCTTTGCTTCATCATCCTCACACAGAAAATCAGTGCATTGATATCCATAGGTATTTTAACTCTAAGGCGATGACTGTAGATCATGCTCCTGGTCGAATGCTCAGACGAGGACTGGTGAGCTAGGGACGAAGGCTAAACAACCTCAAGGTCACATTTACACCAACTAGGTGGTCAAGACATGCGGGTAACGAAGGCCATGAGAGTCAACAATCGTTGAGGTAGGCCATCAATCTAAACATTTCAGCCATCAATCTAAACATCCAATCTAATTACATAATCAACATGCAGATCCAATCATAAAAACCTACAACAATCTACCATCCAAACAAGAAAGTGTACCGTTGCCTGTTCGCTCGCTTCGATGACTTCCCGCGTGCTCCGTGCAGCTCTCGCTCGCCGATTGTCGAGACTTTACCGGTACCTCCCAACCAATGTTAGGGGTACTCTTCCCCCCCCTTACCCCCCCGAGCCATAAAGGGGCCACACACACACTATCCAGAGATTATTCTAGCACCTAGGTCACCTCGCAAGGCCGAGCTACCACTCATCACCGAGATGGGTATCCCAACTGCCACAAGTAAATCAATCAAGTAGATATTTCTGCAGCATAACGTTACGCAAACAAAAGATGATCCTTCATCCTTCTCCTTCCTTGATTTTATATAGTTTCAAACTTCCTTTCTTTCCTAAAATGTCATTTAATTAAAGTTTTAAAAATAAATTCAGAAAAATTCATCTCCATACAAGTGTCCCCCATCCCCTACATTCCTCCATAAATTAATTTCTTTAATTAAGTAATTATCTTTATTTCCCTCACCCACCTGGAGTTACTCCTAGAATGACTCCTAGGTGTCCCCAAATCTCTTACAGGTTTTAATAACTTCCCTTTTTATCAAATTGTTTGTTCAGTTTAAATTAGAAAGCTCTTAATGGTAAATACTTTTTCTAAGTTTGACTTTCTGTTATTTCCCTTATGTTTCCCCTTTTTCCCATTTTATGTTTACCTCTTTTCCTAGTTTCCTAAATTTTTAGATTTTCCCTCTTTCCCCTTTTTAATTAGAACTCAAAAAGGCAGCTACAAAAATTAACCCTTTTTCCCTATTCTCAGTTAATTAATATTTTAAAATTATCAAAGTAATAAAACAATTAATTTCCCTTTTTCCTTTTAAATTTTATTCCAACAGATTTTATTTTTTTTGACTAAATTAAATTTCTTACTCCCTTCATGTTACGGGATTTAACGAAGACCATAATTATTATTTAAGTTATTTTAATTTTTATTATTATTTTATTATTATTTATTTTGAAGATAAAATTTTACTACTAGCGTAATTCAGACTCAGGCCTTAAATTTCGTACTAGGAGACATTTAATTAGGGAAATTGTTTTAAAAATTACTTAACATGTTATTCGTCTTAGGGCCATCTAGGTTCATCCCTCTAACCTCAACAATGCGATGTGCCCTTCAGGACACACTCGGTGCTCCAAGGGTGCCTCTCGCCTCATCTATTCCCTTCCGCAACGTGTCCTTCAGGATGCACTACGTGCTCTGAGGGTTCCACTCGCCTCTTGACTGACTTGGTAGACATCAATAACCCCTAGAGTCAACACTCCACCAGGTGAATTTGTGGGATACTAAGGGCTTTTAAGGAATAATCCCCCACCCTTATTGCATGCCCCTTAGAATCATTATGAGTGACTCTCACAGTCTGCCCTCACGACATCGTGGGTCCTCTCGAACTAGGTAATCGTTAACCTACAGTTTGAGCCATGGTGGGAGTGATAGTAGTTTGTGTTAGGGCTGCTATCCACACCTCTCCCTCAACATCTCTGGTAGTCGTGCATGACCCCTTTACTCCATATGTGAGTCTAGTTGGCAAGCTATCGTCAACCTACATCATCAAAAAATCATGTCGGAACATATCCATATCATCCAGTCAGATGTACTAATATCACATTAAAACAATCAAACCCCAATGGCACACTCCCTAACTCGATTCAGAGTCCAAGGGGTTCCATCGATGCCTCGGCATCCTCTAGGTCTGTAATCCTGCACACTCAGTAAAACCAAGTCGCTAGCACCTGTCTATGTCAAAGAGGTAAAACAACATGTCATCAACCCATAACGCCTCATAATCAAAATCAAAATTTTTAATAGCATAATAATCCGGATTACTTGCGAGCAAGTGTCCTCAAAGAATAAGTTCGCTCAGTGCACCAGAGGGGGATGTTACATACACCCCCTCTTGGTCTAAACTTTTTTGCGAAGTTTCACAATATAAATGCCGAAATAAAGTGTATCATATGTCTATCTATCGAAGAAAAATGGAAACTGCAGGCGGATATGATATGCGTTCACCCAGGTCGCCGAGTGCGGACTATAATTTCCCCACTAGACCTTGACATGATTTACCGTTCAACGTCGTATATGTCGAACGCGATGATCCAAGAGGTGGATTAACTCAGCCATGATCACTCCCTCGTTCGATACCTGTAAGGAACTCATGTCAATGACATGTGTAGGTTCACAAATATAATGTCTAAAATAGATACATGAAAAACATCGTTCATACGCCTCAAATAATCAGGCAAGGATAGTCGATAAGCCGCGGTCCCCTTTCATTCCACAATATCGAAAGGGCCCACAAACCTAGGAGAGATTTTATCTCCCTTCCCAAACTTGATCGAACTCTTATGTGGTTTAACCCGCAAGAAGACTTGATTGCCGACCTAGTAACTACGGTCGACACGGTGTGCATCGACATAACTCTTCTGTCGATCCTGCGCTTCTTTAATCCTTTTTCTTATTGTTTTCATTTTCTCTTCCATTTCCTGGATCACTTCTGGTCCCACTAGGACCCTATCCTCAATCCGATCCCAACTCAAAGGCATCCGACATGGTCACCTGCAAATAAACTCAAAAGGCGCCATCTTAATGGTGCTCTAGTAACTGTTGTTGTAAGTGAACTCCACTAGTGGAAAGAATTATTCCCAACACTTTTGCTGGTACATCACATACATGCACAACATGTCCTCTAAGGTTTGATTCGTTCATTCGGTCTGCCCGTCAGTCTCCGGGTGATACACAGTACTAAAGTTAAGTTGGGTTCCCAAGGCCTCTTGGAAACTTGTCCAAAACCGTCCAGTAAACACTGATCCTCGATGAGATATAATCCTCTTGGGCACGCCATGCAGCCTCACAATCTCACTGATGAAAACTCTAGCTATCTCAGGTGCCTGATACATCATACGCATAGGAATAAAGTGAGCACTCTTCATCAGAGTGTCTACTACTACGAAAATCGATTCATGTCACCTTGCCGTAAGTGGCAATCCAACAATAAAATCCATCGAAATAACCTCCCATTTTGATTCTAGAATTGCATGTGGTTGTAGTAATCCTGCTGGGTGTCTATGTTCAGCCTTTACCTGCTGACATTCTAGACATTTGGCCATATAGTTGACTATGTCTGTCTTCATTTCCTTCTAGAAGAATAAGGGTTTAAGGTCTGTCCTCATCTTCGTGACTCCCAAGTGAGCCATGTAAACTTCTCTATGAGCCTCGCTCAGGATCAACATACTCAACTCATCCTTTGGTGGTACGTAGATCCGACCTTTAAACCTTAATAAACCATCAATATCAAATGGAAATCCTTCAAATCGGGATACCATCATTGTGCTTTGTCCAATAAAACCCTCGACCACTTTATACTAGTCATCATCACGCTGTAAAGTTAGAATCTTTTCACGTAGATTCATCTAAAGAGGCAACGCCGAAAATATGTGTGGTCTTCGACTCAATGCATCTGCCACCCGTTCACTATTCCTTTTATGTAATTAATCTCGAAGTTGTACTCTCTAAGCAATTCTGACCAAAGTCGTTGTCATGTGTTCAGGTCACTTTGCGTAAATATGTGTTGTCATCCACAATGGTCAGTCCTTAGTTCAAATTTTCATCCAACAAGGTGGTGTCTCCAAACCTTCAAGACATATACGATGGCTAAACTCCAAATCATGCGTCGCGTATTTCTCCTCATGCCTTCTCAATTTCCTCAAAATGTATGCAATCACTTGTCTGTCTTGCATCAAGACCCCACTTAAGCCCTCCTTGGATGCGTCAGTGCATACCAAGAAGTCCATGTCCATGTCAGGGACCTTTAGTATTGGCGTTGTTGTCAACAATTCCTTGAGCCTCTGAAATGCTTCCTCGCATTTCTCAGTCCATACAAACTTCTTGTTCTTCTTCTGCAACTCTGTCATCGGACTTGCTATCTTCAAAAATCCCTTGATGAACTGTCGATAGTATCCTGCTAAACCGATAAAGCTATGCACTTCCGGGACATTTGTCAGCGCAGGCCATTCCATGATAGCCTCGACCTTTGCTAGATCCATGGTAATGACTTCGTCAGAGATGACATGCCCTTAGTAGTGAATCTTCGTTTGATAAAATGAGTATTTGGATAAGTTCCCATATAATTTATGCTCTCGCAGAAATTGTAGTACCAAGTGCAAGTGCTCGTCATGCTCCTCCATTATCTGAGAGTAGATCAAAATATCATCAATGAATACTTGGACGAACTTGTCCAAGTACTCACGGAACACCCCATTCATCAAACTGATAAATACCCCTGGGGCATTTGTTAGTCCAAATGGTAAAATAGTAAACTTGTAATGTCCAAACCTCGTCTTAAAGGAGGTCTTAGGGACGTCATCCTCCTTGATCCGCAATTGGTGATACCATGATCACAAATCGATCTTGGAGAACATTGTCGCGCCCTTCATTTGATCGAACAAATCATAAATTCTCGACAACGGATACTGATTCTTGATTGTGGCTTTGTTCAATTGATGGTAGTCAATGCAGAGCCTCAACGACCCATCCTTCTTCCGTATGAAGATAACAGGTGCACCCCACGGTGAGACACTAGGACATATCAGTCCTAGGTCCAACAACTCCTTCAGTTGCATTTTCAACTCTTGTAACTCCGGGGTCGACATCCGTAAGGTGTTCTTGCTATCGGTTTAGTACCCGGTTTTAGGTCTATGGTAAACTCCAATTCCTTCTCCAGCGACATCCCGGGTAACTCCTCCATAAGGTTTTCTAAACTCCTCCGCTACTCCCTTCTCGTTTAAATCAAGGATCGCATAAAGATTGCACCCCTTTTGCATGTTCTTATGAAGTTGTAAGAAAGAGATGAACCTCAGGGAAACTCCCTAGTTCCAGCCTACAATCACACATCTTTGTCCCTCGTCATCGACCAAGCTCAACCGTTTTATATTACAGTTGAGTATCGCCTCATGTGATTCCAACCAATCCATATCAATCACGACATCATAAGATCCTAGGATCGTGACGTACATGTTGGCCTTGGTGACAAACTCTCTCAGGTTAAAGACACATCCTATAACCTTTCCTACAAACTTTTGTTTGGCTCCCAAAGTCATCTCCATGAAGCTAAACTCATCCTATTCAACTGCCTTTACCTTAATCCTTTTTAGCGCTACACAAGAAATTAAACTCTTGGTAGCCCCGAGATCTATCAAAATAATAATCGTTTGGTCAATGATGATACCTGTCGTCTCGAGCACTATTGACTAGTGCTCTACCTGGTGGTTATTCACCACTGCATGAATCCGATGGGGCTTGCCCATATCTCCCATGGTAGTGGGTTCGGCTGATCCAGATGCTCTGGTCCTCTCCACAGGGTAGTCACGCTAGTAGTGTGGCTCCCCACATGTCCAACACCCCTTCTTTGGCCCAGTAGCCCTAGTACCCGAAGTAGAAGATGAAGGCCCACAAGCCTGGAATCCTTCTTTGTTCTTCTGAACAGGCCTAAACTGTTTCTATTGTGGTCGACGTTGTTGCTGATGCTGTGGTACCAAATAAGGTGTGCGTTGTTGAGGCGTTGGTCACCAAGGTGTAGTAAAAGTGGATCCCCTCTGGAAAGCATGATATCCTAGCGTATGTTGGCTGGTGTCTGATGCTATTGTGCTCCAGATGAAAACTTCCCTACTGATCTTGTCGGAGACTGGTTTGACCCCCACTGATAACCTCCTCCTTTTCTATGAGGTCCTTCTGGATGACATCATGCAAGTTTTGAGGCATCAAAATCCTAACCTTTGCATGTAGGTTGTTGTTAAGGTCAAACATGAACCTGTTGACCTTAAGTTTCTCAGTGTTAAGGTGCGGAGCATACCAGAGAAACTCCATAAAAAGGGCCTCATACTAGGGCATTGTACGACCACCCAGTCGTAAGGCGTTGAACTCATTGAGTTGACACTCAATGAATTCCTCTGAAAGGAACCCCTCTCAGAACTGCTCCTGGAACAATTCCCATGACACGTCTTCGACGACCATGTTTAGTTGCGGTAGGAGCATCTTTCACCATAGAAGAGCGCTCCCCTTCAGTTGAAATACCACAATGCAGACCTTCATATTGGAGGTGTAATCACAAAGTGAGAAGCACATCTCCATGTTATCTAACCATGCCTCAATGGCTGTGCCATCCGGGGCACCAAAGAACTCAGGAAATTTGACCTTCTCGAGTTCACAGTGAACACTACCAGTACCGACCAGAGCGTGCGGTGGAACCTCTGCAGGTGTGGGTGACCTGGCCTCATCTCTGTCCAAACTACATCATTCCGACTACATCATCAACTGATATCGGCTCCTGTCGAATAACCTGCTCATCTCCCTGGGGGTTAAACCCCTCAAGCGGGGACGCTATTGGAGGCATCGCGCCTCCTACCTTCGCACCCCGTCGTCTGCCTCCGTGATGTCCTCTAACCACGATTACCTGCACGCACACAAGTCAACTCTATCAACAACAATATAATCAATCATATAAACAAAATCCGTAGCGATCCCAAGTTGTGGGTTGAACTAGCTCTGATACCATATGTAACAAACCTCTTGTTTTGTCACGACAACAAGCCTCTCATAACAATTGCAATTTTTTTTTTTGTGTGTATGCATGTGTAGAAGGGTAATAAAGACATTATACTCCACGTCACGACCCGACGATGGACATGACGCATGCAACTCACACAACAACAACATAATGACCTAATCACGTCAACCCTCTGGAACCAATGAATGACAATCAACCGATAGAAATAAGAATGACTACCCTCCCGTCCTACCTTACAATGGCTAGGACCTGAAGGACACATAAGCAACACTCAAGCCTAGGTTCCCATCGATTTTGACCATTTAAGGTCTCAAGGTTGGCGATTGTTCTGAGGAACAAGGAGGTGTCTACATCCCGCCCGACACAAGCAGACCAAGCCTACTAAGCTAAGAAAAATCATCCTAACAACCCAAATTAAATACACAACTAACTAGAACCCTTACAATGAGAAACCAATAACATTAAATGTTTACAAACCAAGTACAAACACTATTTAAAAGGAACCACAACACCCTCAATGGGAAGCGCAAGCTAAAAATGACTTTGCCAGAACCCCGCTCAATAGTCGAGTCAAGCTAGTCAACAATTACAGTCTATTTTAATCATCTATTACGAACCCAACTTAGCATGTCTAAAATGCAATATGACAATAAGGTACAATCTACATTAGTCTTAAAACCAATCTGTTTCGCAGCTTTAAATCACAATTTGTCATCAAGGTACCCTCTAATCAATGTTAGATAGTCATCAATAGGCAAGTCTAGACCTTGACTTGGCTAATAATTAAAAACATAACTAATCATTAATTATAATCTAACTAGATTGTCTAAATTATAATTTAGCCATTACTTTACAATCAATTAGACATTAAAGGAAACCAGTCTAGCAAAGTAGAATATGCAACTCATCTTTAATCTGAAACTCCTTCCAACTAGCCATTAATTTTGATAACAATAGCAACCATTTTAAACTAGAATGCTACCATTAAAATACATAATGAAGCAAATAACAAAAGCCTTTACCAGAAGGCAAATTAGCAAGGCATTTAATAACATGGCGATTAATAATAAATAATCTGGCATTTATCGTAAAGCAAATAACAAGGCACATAAATGAAAAGCAATTAATTAGGCCTTTAATAATATTCACTCCGGCATAATGTGGTGTATCCCTTACAATTTAACACATTAAAAGTTCATGCCATTAATAATACGCCGACACAATGCAGTGTATTCTTTACACTGTATAAATTTAATTAATCTCCTTCAAAGGGTTCCTTTACTGTAATGATGCCCATGCATAATGCATGATATTAAACTAGGGATTAAATTATAATTTTAACAACTAAAACGATTCAATCCATTAATATTACACTCAACATATCACAGGGTATTACATTCATTGTATTATCATGTGATTTCAACACTTTTTAAAAGGATCCCTTACTGTAATGATGCATAGGTCAATCAATTCATGTCCAATTAATGCAATGACACACAGGCGTAAAGATTCCCATTGAGAGTTGTAAAATGAAACTGTCCAAGGATTTAAGGAAATGCCAGAATTAGAAATGCTCGTGGATAGGAGTTGGTAGGGCATTGATAGAGGTACGTAGCAATAAAAAGGAGGTCGGGAGGAAGGTAAGAGCATTAGAACACACAGATGGACAAAGGCAGTTTCATAGAGTGAGGGGAGAAAGTCAGCACAGAGCAGGGAGGGAGATTCACTGTGTGGAAATGACTAAAACATAAGTATAGGCAATCTTCTTTTATCTCGCTAGAAAAAAAAACAATAAAATTACATGCAATCCCCAAAATCAAAAGTGAATAATACATGAAATCCCCAAAAAATGAAATGAAGTTGCATGCATCCCATTCTCAACCGGCAAGGCAAACTCAAAATTATTGTGTACGAAACATGAACTGTAGGTGTTTGCACCCAATTCGTCACTAGGTGAGCAAATTAAGAGTGCTTACATGCCCAGTTGGGCTCTGCTAGGCATGACAGCTGTGAAGTAAAAGGTTAGAAAAAAAAACAACAAAGTTATAAACAAAAATTAAACTACAACTAATTAAAACTATAAGCATATGAAACAAATGGAAAATAGAGACAAATGGACTAATATCACTAATGTATAAGCTGATCTGTTGATGAAATCCAAAGGCACAAAGAAGAAAGGAGACTTGGGTCCCTTCTTTCTCCAATGGAAGGCTCTTGAGGCCCTCAAAGCTTGCTCTCCTTTACAATGAAAAGATGAAAAATGTGGGTGAAAGAACTCCAAGCTTATTCACTCAAGAGAGGGGTGAATAGCTCTATGAAATGCAACTTGTGATGTGTATTGCCAAAGAATGAGTCCTCACCAATCTCAGCAGCATAACAGTATGAAGAATTCCTTGAGAAAATGGTGGTCATTCATGGATTTTTATAGCCAAGCATTGGGTTATTATGTGACCTCTTTTGAATGTGAAAAGGGGCTATTTAGGGCTCAATTAGGTCTTTGACCAGGCCACCATGAGGATTGAGCTCGGATTTGGTGTCAAATCGACTTGGGAGTTGATCCATTAGTGGTTGGGAGGCCGACCAATTTCAATAAATGCGTCGTTTAGCAGGCGCGCGGGTTT
>JZKD02S2388590.1:1094686-1107167 GCA_000966675.3 Picea glauca | reverse complement strand
GGTCAAGAAGTTCGAGTTTGGCCTTATTGTTAGAATTCAACTTCTACTTCGGGTACCAAGATTACTGGACCGAAGAAAGTGTGTTGGACTATGGGGAGCCACATTACCAACATTACTTCCCAGAGGAAGGGTCAGAGCATCTGGATCAGCCGAACCCATTGCCGTGGGAGTTTTGGGCAAGGCCCATCGGATTCGTGCAACGGTGAATGACCGCCAAGCAGAGCACCAGTCGACTATGCTCGTGATGTCAGGTACCGTCACTGACCAAACCCTTAAATTTGATAAATCTCGGTGCTACTGAGAGTTTCCTCTCTGTTGCAACGCTAAAAAGGATTAAGGTTAAGGCAACCGAACAGGTTGATTTTAGCTTCGTAGAGATGGCTTCGGGAGCCAAAAAAAAGGTTAGAGGAAGGGTTACGGGTTGTACCCTTAACCTGGGAGAGTTTGTCACCAGGGCCAACCTGTACATCACGATCTTAGGATCTTATGATGTCATGATTGGTATGGATTGGTTGGAATCGCATGAGGTGATACTCAACTGTAAGACAAAGAGGTTGAGCTTGGTTGATGACGAAGGATAGAGACATGTGATTGTAGGTCAGAACTAGGGAGTTTCCCTGAGGTTCATCTCTTCCTTGCAACTACCGAAGAGCATGCACAAAGGGTGCAAGCTTTATGCGATCCTTGCGTTAAACAAGAAGGGAGTAGTAGAAGGTCTAGAACACCTTCCGGTGGTGAGAGAGTTTGCAAACGTCTTTCTAGAGGAGTTACCTGGGATGCCAATGGAGAGGGAATTGGAGTTTACTATAGACCTAAAACCGGGGACTGAACCGATAGCCAGAACGCCTTATCAGATGTCGACCCTGGAGTTACAAGAATTGAGAATGCAACTGAAATAATTATTGGATCTAGGACTGATACGTCCAAGTGTGTCACCATGGGGTGCGTCTATTATTTTCATATGAAAGAAGGATGGGTTGTGGAGGCTCTGCATTGACTACCGTCAAATGAACAAGGCAACGATCAAGAATCAATATCCGTTTCCGAGGATAGATGATCTGTTTGATCAGCTGAAGGGTGTGACGGTGTTCTCAAAGATCGATTGGTGATCAGGGTATCACCAGTTACAGATCAAGGAGGAGGATGTCCCTAAGACCGCCTTTAATACGAGGTTTGGACATTATGAGTTTACTGTTTTACTGTTTGGACTGACAAACGCCCCAAGGGTATTCATGAGTTGATGAACGGAGTGTTCTGTGAGTACTTGGACAAGTTCGTCCAAGTATTCATTGACGATATTTTGATTTACTCTCGGACGAAGGAGGAGCATGACGAGCACTTATGCTTGGTACTATAGTGTCTGCGAGAGCACAAATTGTATGGGAAGTTTTCCAAATGCTCATTTTATCAATCAAAGATTCACTACTTAGGGCATGTCATCTCCGGTGAAGGTATCACCGCAGATCCAACAAAGGTCGAGGCTATTATGGAATGGCCTGCACCGACGAACGTCCTGGAAGTACATAGCTTCATGGGTTTAGCAGGATACTATCGACGGTTCATCAAGGTATTTTCGAAGATAGCAAATCTGATCACGAAATTGCAGAAGAAGAACAAGAAGTTGTTTGGACCGAGAAATGTGCCATAGCATTTCGAAGGCTCAAGGAGATGTTGACAACAACACCGATACTAAAGGTCCCTGACATGGATGCGGATTTCTTGGTATGCACTGATACATCCAAGGAAGGCTTAGGTGGATTCTTGATGCAAGATGGTCGAGTGATAGCATACATCTCAAGGAAACTGAGAAGGCATGAGGAGAACTATGTGACACACGATTTGGAGTTGTTAGCCATCATATATGCCTTGAAGGTTTGGAGACACTACCTTGTTGAATGAAAATTTGAACTAAAGACGGACCACTGTGGACTACAACACATATTTACACAAAGCGACCTAAACGCGCGACGATGACGTTGGTCAGAATTGCTTAGCAAGTACAATACTTACATAAAAGGAACAGTGAACCGATTGATAGATGCCTTGAGTCAGAGACCACACATCTTTTCAGGTTGCCTCTTCAGATGAATCTACGTGAAAATATTCCAACTTTACAACGTGACGATGGATGGTACAAAGAGGTCGAGGGTTTCATCAGACAAAACACAATGATGATACCAAGATTTGAAGGATTTATGTTTGACAACGATGGATTATTGAGGTTTAAAAATCGGATTTAAGTACCACTGAACGACGAGTTAAGGAGCTTGATTCTAAGCGAGGCTCATAGAGAAGTATACATGGCTCACCCGGGAGTCACGAAGATGAGGGTGGACCTTAAACCCTTATTCTTCTGGAAGGGAACGAAGGCAGACATAGTCAACTATGTGGCTGGATGTCTAGAATGTCAGCAGGTAAAGGCTAAACATAGACATTCAATAGGATTACTACAACCACACGCTATTCTGAAATCAAAATGGGAAGTTATTTCGATGGATTTTATTATGGGATTGCCACTGACGGCAAGGAGACATGACTCGATTTTCGTAGTAGTAGACACTCTGACAGAGAGTGCTCACTTTATTCCCGTGCATATGACATATCAAGCACCTAACATATCTAGAGTTTTCACCAGTGAGATTGTGATGCTGCATGGCATACCTGAGAGGATTATATTTGATCGAGGATCGGTGTTTGTTGGATGATTTGGACTAGTTTCCAAGAGGACTTGGGAACTTGACTTAACTTAGGTACTGTGTACCACCTGAAGCTAACCGAAAGACTGAACGAATGAACCAGACCTTGGAAGACATGTTGCACATGTCGTTATGGACCAACGGAAGCGTTGGGAAGAATTATTGCCGCTGGTAGAATTTGCTTCTATCAACAATTACCAAAGCGCCATTAAGATGGCACCTTTTGAGTTTCTTTATGGGCGACCGTGTTGGATGCCTGTGAGTTGGGATCGGCTTGAGGAGAGGGTCTAGGTGGGACCGGAAGCGATCCAAGAATTGGAAGTTTAAATGCAAGCTATAAGACAATGGATCAAGGAAGCACAGGATCGACAGAAGAGTTATGTTGATGCGTGTCATGTCGACCGTAGTTATGATGTGGCGATTGAGTATTTTTGTGGCGGAAACTGCATAAGAGTTCGATCAAGTTCAGAAAAGGGGCTAAACTATCTCCTACGATATTGTGGAAAAGAGAGGCCGTGGCCTAATGACTAGCCTTGCCTGATTTTTGAGGCGTATGCCTAATGCCTTTCAAGTCTTCGTTCGAGACATTATGATTAGTGATCCTACACATGCTATTGATAGGAGTTTCTTATGGGTATCTAATGAGGGGAGCGCTCATGGCTGAGCCGATCCGCATCCTGTATCATCGCATTTGACAGCTACGGCGTTGAACAGTAGATGAGGTCAAGGTCCAGTGGGACAACTATAGTCCGCACTTGGCGACCTAGGAGGACGCATATGATATGTGCCTGCAGTTTCCATTTTTGTTGATAGATAGACTTATGATACCGTGATACCTATTATTTTTGCACTTATATACTGTGAAACTTCAGGACAAATTTTAGACCAAGAGGGGGTGTATGTAACATCTCGCTCTCGCGCGCACTGAGCGAACTTATTCTTTGAGGACACTTGCTTGCAAGTGATCCAGATTATTATACTATTAAGCATTGATTATGATTATGAGGCGTTATGGGTTGATGCCATGTTGTTTTGCTGCATTGACATAGACAGGTGCTATTGACTCGGTTTTACTGAGTGTGCAGGACTTTGGACCTCAAGGATGTAGAGGCATCAAGGGAACCCCTTGGACTCCGGATCGAGTCGGGGAGTGAACTATTGGGGTTTGATTGTTTTATATGTGGTATTAGTGCATCTGATTAGATGATATGATTATGGATATATTTCTGACCTGATTCGTTGATGATGCAGGCTGACGATAGCTTGCCAATCATAATCACATGTGGAGTAGAGGGGTCACGCAGGACCACCAGAGATGTTGAGGGAGAGGTGTGGACAACAGCCCTGCTACAACCTACTAGCACTCTCGCCGTGGCTCGAACTATAGGTTAACGACTACCTAGTTCAAGAAGACCCGCGATGCCGTGAGGGCAGACTGCGACAGTCACTCACGATGATTCTAAGGGGTGCGCAATAAGACAGGGGCCTTATTCCTTAGAGGCCCTTAGTCTCCCACGAGTTCACCTGACAGAGTATTGACTCCAGGGGTTTTTGATGTCTACCAAGTCAGTCAAGAGGCAAGTGGCACCCTTGGAGCACGTGGTGTGTCCTGAAGGGCACGTCGCGCAAGAAAAATGGAAAGAGGCGAGTGGCACCCTTAGAGCACGTAGTGCGTCCTGAAGGGCACGTTGCGCAAGGGAAACATATGAGGCGAGTGGCACCCTTGGAGCATGTAGTGCGTCCTGAAGGGAACGTCGTGTTGTTAATGATAAATGAATGAACCTAGATGGCCTTAGGATGAATAATGTGATAAGAAATTTTTAAAACAATTTCCCTAATAAATTGTTGCCCAACGCGAAAATTAAAGTCTAGGTCTAAATTATACTGGTGGCAGAATTTTTCTATTCTTTTAAGATATATATATATATATATATAAAATAAATAATGATGATAATCTTCATAAATCTTGTAACAAGAAGGGAGTAAGCAATTTAATTGATTCATAAAAATCTGTTGGGATAAAAATTAAAAAGGGGGGGAATAATTGTTTTATTATATTATGATAATTTAAAATTTATTAATTAAAAAGGGAAAAGGGAAAACATTAATTTCTACACCTACCAAATTGGTTCTAAATGAAAAGGGGAAAGAGGGAAATCTAAAATAATTAGGAAACTAGGAAAAAAGGGAAACATAAAAAGAAAAGGGAAACACAAGGGAAAAGAAAGAAAGTCAAACTTAGTAAGGTATCTAGCATTTAAGAACTTTCTAATTTAAACTGAACTAGCAAATTAATAATGGGGAAAATCATTAAAACCTGTAAGGGATTTTGGGGGACACCTAGGAGCGATTCTAGGAGTGACTCTAGGTGGGTGAGGGAAATAAGGGTAATTAATTAATTAAAGAAATTAATTTATGGAGGAATGAAGGGGATGGGTGACACATGTATGGGGAGGATTTTTAGGATTTAATTTATTAAACATTAATTTAAATGGGATTTTGGGAAAGTAAAGGACTTCGAAACTCTATAAAATAGAGAGAGGAGAAGGATGATGGATCTCTTCTATTTGCGTAATATTACATTGCAGAAATATATACTTGATTGACTTAGCTTGTGGGAGTTGGGATAACCAGCTCGGTGAGGAGTGGTAGCTCGGTCTTGCGAGGAGAGCTGGGAGCTACCTAAATCTCTGGATAGTGTGTGTGGCCCCTTTGCGGCTCGGGGGGCTAAGGGGGAGGAAGAGTACCCCTAGCGTTGGCTGGGAGGTACTGGTGAAGTCTCATCGGTTGGCAGGTGGGAGTTGCACGAAGCGCGCGGGACATCAACTCAGAGCGGGCGATCAGGAAACGATACACTTTCTTTATTTTTGCATGGTAGATTGTAGTAGGATTTATGCTTTGGATCTGCATGTTTAATTGGGTAAGTAAATCGATTGTCTTAGCGTTCTAGTTGATGACTGAATTTTTCCATAGCCTATAGCTTGATGATTGATTGACTCCCATGGCCTTCGATTCCCGACATGTCTTGACCGCCCTGTGGTGTATGGATTTGTGAAGATTGTGGTTGTTTTTGCCTTTCATCCCTAGCTCATTAGTCCTCGCCTGAGCAGTCGGCTAGGAGCCTGATCTACGATCATCGCTTCGACGTTAATAGACCTACGGATCTCAACGCCCTACTTTTCTGTGCGTGGATGATGAGTGAAGGATGTTCTTGATAGCCGTCTACCTCTGTTGTTGTCCTTGGCTGATTTTTTTCTTATGCCTTGATGTGTTTATTTGACCCGACAATTTAGTGATTGACAGTGAAAGTTTATCTTTTTCTTGGATGCTTATTATTGAGTTGTGGATCGATTACGTTTTTATTCTTCTATGAATTTGATTCGAACCAGAACATCTCCCCTTTTTATATTGAATGGTCTGTCTGCTCTTTACATCTTACAGATAATCATTTTTAGTCCTTTATTTCTTGGAATGTTTGTTCAACGATTTTGCTGATATGTTAATGACAACAATGTAAATCCCCTTCTAGTGTGTTTTGTACAACAATTTTCGTTCGTTCTGCGTTTTATTTGATTTTCAGCTTTCTGCCCAGTGTCTTTCTTTTACCTAGCATGCATCTCTTTTCTTTCTGAAAGAATTTAATTTACAAAAAACAAAAATAACGAAATAGTCCAACATTCGATTTTAATGTCAACCTAGCATTCAATTTTAATTTCAACCCAACATTTTGATTTTAATTGTTGACCCAACATTTCAGTTTTAAATGTTTGCACAGCCATATAGTTTTGTTACTTCCAGGTTAAGGGCAACGTTTTACCTTGACCGATACCTCTTGGCAATAATTTGTTTTAAACGACAATAACTCTTAACCACGTTTGACATCTTGACCCTGGAGTTATTTGAATGACAGATATAAGATTTAAAACTAATTGTGTTTTCCTGTTAAATTACCACGATTTTCCATTTAGAAGTTGACTGTGTCTGCTGCTAGAATGACCACTGATTTGGACCATGAAATTGCATTAAAATTTTGACCATGCCTCTAGTTTTCATTTGCCTACGTGTGGGGCTGTGATTTACAATGTTGAGAGTGTGCTGCGTGTATGGTGGCGTGGCTTGGTGTGTAATGGTGGCATCAGTTGATGGCATTTTTTTTTTAAAGGCGTAGGATAGCTGTTGACAACAAATCCTTGCATGTAAGTGAGACTGTGAAATTGCTATATTTTGACACTTGCACAAACTCTGATTTCGGAAGGGCACCATGCACAATTTAACTTACCTGCATTGCTCACTACGAATTTCTATAACATGATTTGGAAAATGTGCCTCCCTCAGCTGTTACACATTCTTTTTGTGAAATATTTAATGCATGGCCATTTACCTTACAGCCTTATTGGACTGTATTACTTGGAGATTTATCGAAATACAAGACTGCCCCCAACCGTTTAATGAAATACAAGATCGCCCCAACTGCAATAATTGGCTGGGTGATTTCCATCTGCAATACTTGACAGTGCATCCCTTTTTCATCTATGTATACACGTACAGGGACAATGTGTTCATCCTTAGCAACCATTATAGCGTTTTTAACACCCAGCAGATTCGCATGGCATTTTACACAGCTTTTAATGCCTGGGTTAGCGATTTCATGCAACTGTTTTATGGGTAGCAGTTGAGTGATAGGAATTTTAGTAATAGAGGAGTATTGTACACCGAGATATGCACAATATTTTCATAATAGTGCGGTTAATTATTATGTGCCAGAGTTTTGCTAAAAATGGAAACAACGATTAATCTCATTCTTTGTAGACAACGCCTTATTTGCATTATTTTTATCTGACTGTGTGATTATTAATGGTTCATGTGACAACGTGTGTGCTTAACATCGTTCATTGCTCCCTTTTGAAATTTTTCTCAGCTATAAACTTTTCTTATGGAGGACAATGATGCCCTTTGTAACCCCCCTGCTAGTTTCTTTTAATGGTTAATCCTTTTAAGGTTATTGCACAGGCATAGTAAACCACTATCCCTTATGGACACAACATTATTGTATTTCAACACCCTTAAGTTATACAAATAAAGTTTCTTGAATAGTTGTATCAACCATTAACCACGATATCCTTTATATTAACCGTTATCCGGTGGTTGATTTTATTGGCTATATTAACCATTAACTTATTGCTAACAGTAGTGGTTAACCATTTTTATATCGAGGTTCGATATCGATATTGACATTCCTCAACGATATCTTTTAATGGTATACCGATGTGTTAATCATTTTCTGTATATCTGAAATATCATAAAATAGTTGTATTAACCTTTATCTTGATTGAACCTATATCAACGATTTTTCCACTATCCTTTATTCCTAAAAATTCATTTAAAGGATTTGTTCCTTATCAATTAATTTTTATGCACCATTGATTGAGGCGCAAAGAATTTATGGTGTTGTAAGAAGGACATGGTCGTCTTGTTGACCTGCTAATAGGGTGCTAGGGTTAACCATCATGTGTTGGGATGGTTAAGATGATCCCTAGCACGATTGATTTTATCTTGCGCTAGTGGTTCAGTCTTGTTGTTGCGCCATGATTGTTGTCACACCTATCACCTGACGACATACTGATTCCTGGTGAGGGGATCCTCGCACGCCCTTTTGGATAGAAGCGAATGATATCTTGACCAGAGTCAGTGCTTCCCATTGTGGGCATTGATGATCGTTGTAAGATGTTGTCAGCTCTTGGATTGTAATGCCTTCACACATTGGTTGTGCGCGCCATAGAGGTATCTAGTCATTGGTTGTCAAAGACGTGGTGTCGGGTGGTGGATGTTGTCCCTTAGCTTGTAGGCATTGCCATGTTGAGAAGGGCGGGTGGTCATTTCTATCTGTTGACTTACGCTTGGGTCCCCCAGTTACTCATTGTGCTAGTTGTTGGGTCATTTGTCTCTTGACCGACCTGCGCATGTGTGTTCGTCATCGGGTCGTGTGGTGCAACCGTTGTCGCCTTTTCCTTCCTGCAAAAAAAAAAAATCACTTTCTTCTTTGCGTATAGCCGTAACGATTGGGGTCGTTACATAGAATGGCTAAATGACAGGGGAAAATTGGATATTTGTACTATTGAAGGATGGAAAAAGAGCATAAAGGTATTATGTAAAAAATTTCAGGCCCTTAGCTTCCACCATATCTACAGGGATTTCAACATTGAGGCTGATAAGCTCTCCAAAGAAACCTTGTTGGCTCCTGAAGGAAGAATAACATACTATCAATGGGAACCCGGAGGGGCGGGGAGAACAAAGCATCTGGATATTTACTGAACTTCATTTCCTTTTAAAGGCTTTTTGTTATATTTGTGGGTCCTTATTTAGTCTTGGTATATAAGGGGTTGGAGCAGACAGTAGTAGTCAGGCTGGATAAGTTGTTTTTTTTTTTAAATCAAGAGTATAATCTCGTGGAACTTTAATGTTTTTGTTGTTTTTTGAAGGGAGATTTTGAATGTCTTGATAAAGACTTATGCGGTTTGTGGTTGTGATGTAGCCGATTTTCCATGTATGGCAGTATGTAAAGAAAATTATATCATTAATATAATTTTGAGCAAATTTTCATTTGGAAAAAAAAAGTTTGATATAACAAAGGGATAAATTAAACTTTGATTATTTGATTATTTGCAGATGATTATTTGATATGTGCCATGCTCGGCTACGGATTGGAAGGAAAAGCTCACATTGAGGTTGAGGATGTGTTTCTCAGTGCAGTCAAGAATGTTAGCACATTGTAGTTTCAGATTTCAATTCAGGATAAATGATGAGTATTGGATGAACAATCTACACATCAAGTGTTAGAAAAACACTTGAGTACCATGTGTTTGATAAAAAAAATTGTCCAAAAAGTGTTTGCTAAAACCTTTGAATGTCAAGTGTTTGATAAAATGCATATTTGACAAGTGTTTGCTAAAACCTTTGAATATCAAGTGTTTGATGAAATGCCTACCAGACTATTATTTGGTGAAACAACTATTATAAAGCATAGATTCTAGATGATGGTAAAATATCTCAATGGGAATACCATACTTTTGTGAGTGAATTCAGAGGATTTTCTAGCAAACTTAAAGAAACAATTATAGATTTATAGAGATTCCATGTGGAATAACAATGTCTCATTTTTGTGTGTAAACAATTGGAATACTAGTATTTAATATCTGACTATATCTTACACAAAGATTCAACTATCCATTGGGTATTGAAATTGTAGAGAGAAGTAGTGGTACCTAGGGTCTCTTCAATTTCAAAGTTGGTTTCTTTTAAGAATGTAGTGAAAAATTAAACTTCTTCCACTACAGCTTCTTCAACTCCTCTGCATGCTTCCCAAATAATGGATAAAGTGGAAGATGAACCATTGGAGGAAATTATTGTTCTTGAAGTCACTCAACCACTTCAAAAGTATGAATCATCTATTGTTATTTGCAGATTTAATGGTCATGGCCTCTTTCATTTGATTTATACTAGTGGATCCAGTCAACTTGCACAAATAACTCTGAGATATCTCTTGGTTTCAAAGGTTTGTTTATAGTTCATTTTTTTTTATCATGTTGATTATGAGAAATTATTTTAGGAGGGTCCTTGGTTTTGTGGACAAGTGGGGCCTTTTATAAATCCTTGGTTCCCATAATTTGATCCAATCTCTATGCGAGTTACTTGGATGCTAGTTTGGGTTCCTATCCCAAAATTTCCCTTACATTTCTAGCATATTTTAGTGATGGAGGATATTGAGAATACTTTTGCGAGTTAAATAAAAACATATTTTGAGAGAGCTTTAGCAATATTATGCATATATGCTCGCTTATGTGTTGAGATCGACCTAAGTAAGGATCTTCTAAACAAAATGATCCTCAAATGGAAAACAATTTAGATGGACTTAGATATTGGATTATGAGAATACAATATTCTATAGTAGGATCTATAATATTTTAGGACATCTACATGATTCTTCTCCTCATGAATGAGCTCAACCTTCACTAAAAAAGGGGCTAAATTGAAATAAAAAAGTTTGACATTTCCTCCAGTTAAAGATGAGGAAAAGGCTAAAAAACATTAGTAAACAATATATTTAGAGTAGTTTAATATCGATTGTCTAAAGGTGTTGATTGGAGAACCCTATCATGTCTTAGAGGCTTAAGAAAAGGGCATAGATAATGAGATTTCCTCATTGAGGATAGTAGTGAACATGCCATCCCTCCTACGAGAATGAAGCAACTTCATGAAACTGACACCTTTGATTTTGATAAGGAATTGGTCCCCACTTAAATTCCTAAGATCTCATCTTCTAAGCTATAGGTTGCCACTGTGGATCCTTCTTCAATGAAGTTCCACGAGGTTAAAAAGAAGAAGGAGAAAAATGATAGGATTGATAATTATTTTTTAAAGTGTAAAAGATGACATGTTCATTAATTATATAATTTTATTATTGCAATGCAATCTTCATTTACATCTATATTATATCTGTAAAGTACTTGTAACACCTAAAGAATGCAGTTTTCATTTTGATTTGGATTACAAAATTTGTGATTTTTTTAAGAAAGAAAAAAATTATCATCTATTTTATTTGAATATATATATATATATATATATATATATATATATATTTTCCTATCCATTTTTCTCTAATTACCTTGATTCTAACTAAAAACACAATCTATTAAATAACAGTTAGTTGTCATTTATCTTTTTGAAAAGTAAAATAAAAAATTAATTTCCTCTTTCCACCTTTTTATTTTCTCTCATTACCTTAGTTTTAATTAAAACTACAATTTACTAACATAGTAGCATACTTTGTAAGATTCTCCTAATAATCCAATTACAAAGGTATTTGGGTTTCGAAGTTGAAAAGGGAATTCACAATAAGGTTTTTAACACAATGCTGCACACTTTTATATCAACAGTAATTTTCAATACCATCGCATTTTGTATGTAAAATGTGAACTTTTTTTATTTGAATGTGGAAAAACCTGACACAATTTAGTTGTCAAATGATAGTATAGATGATTATCATTGACTACTATCTATGAATACAACTTATCTCATCACCATTATTAAAAAAAAATTCAATGGTGATTGATAAAGGGGTAAACTTTCACTCCTCATAAATACCTTTAGGTCTTGAGTCATTCCTTACATTCGAAAAAAATGCAATCAAAACCAATCAAACCCAATATGTAAAATGTGAACTTATACATCATATGAAAGTTTTAATACATTATATTTTTTTCAAAGTACTAATTTTTCAATTTTGTAAGATTCTCTTAATATTGCAATTAAGAAGTTATATAAGTTTTAAAGTTGAAAAGCACAAACAAATTATGGCCAGTACCACATTAATCAAACCCAAAACTTATACATCATATGAAAGTTTTAATACATTATATTTTTTTCAAAGCACTAATTTTTCAGTTTTGTAAGATTCTCTTAATATTGCAATTAAGAAATGTAATGGAAGTGGGCAGTTGAGGGCGGAGGAGCTCTGCAGAAACCCTAGATCTGCACGATCCCGGCGGCCAAGCATCGCCCAAACAGCACCAGCAAGAACACCTACCAGAAGTCGTCTCCACCCTTCGGCCCTCACTGCTGCAGAAGTATGGGAGCAGAGGGGGGGGGACAACCCCCCTCATATCGCAACGTTGCGGCCAACGAAGGGCCCGGTACCAGAGTATTGCGCCCTACCTTTGAGCCGCCACCGCAAATACGAGAACAGATTCTCGCTCGGGAGCAAGGACTCAAGGCGGACATGGAGACAG
>JZKD02S2388590.1:1075472-1088372 GCA_000966675.3 Picea glauca | reverse complement strand
CACGCAGCAATGGACGACGACACTCACCAGGGTTCAGAGGTTCCATGACTTGCATTTCTAGTCTTTGTTTATGGCATAGCTCTTTCAGTTTAAGTGTTAAGCTAGGAAACTATAGCTGTCTCTTAGCCGTAGGTAATAGTGCTAGTTTTCAGACTCTACCTGCACGTCCTAGTTTCCCTTGGGCGGGACGTTGCAGAGACATCATGCATGTATTTTGCTCACTCTGTAAACTGGATAACACATGGACTAGAGTGCCCAACTGTCCCGGTTTCCTGCTTAGGCGGGACAGCTGGCCTCCCCTACAATTTTGTTTTTTGCCTATTTTAATATAACAGGAACCACCCCCTTTATTTAAAAAAAAAATAAAATATTGCAATTAAGAAGTTATATAAGTTTTAAAGTTGAAAAGCACAAACACATTATGGCCATTACCTTATACCAATTGTAATTTTCAATACTACGATATTTTACATAGAAGATGTGTTTACATATCATATGAACATTTTAATATGTTATTGGTACAAATATAAAAATGGGTAACACTTTTATTTTATTTTTATGAAAAATATTATAAAATTTTATGTTCCTTCAATTTCAATTTTTATTTAAGGTGATATTTTACTTGAGAATTTTGAAATTTTGTAGAAAATTGTCTTACCTCTTTCTATATAAACATGAATTAATAATGAGATAAAACTTATGTTTATTAATTGTATATTTTTCAATACTACGATATTTTACATAGAAGATGTGTTTACATATCATAATAGAAGATGTGTTTACATATCATATGAACATTTTAATATGTTATTGGTACAAATATAAAAATGGGTAACACTTTTATTTTATTTTTATGAAAAATATTATAAAATTTTATGTTCCTTCAATTTCAATTTTTATAAGGTCATATTTTACTTGAGAATTTAAATTTGAAATTTTGTAGAAAATTGTCTTACCTCTATATATATAAACGTGAATTAATAATGAGATAAAACTTATGTTTATTAATTGTATATACTTTAAAATTTTAGGTAAAGATAATAAGGGACCTATGTGAGTATCTAGTTTTTTTAAGAGATGGTTATTTGCTTTAGGGGGACAAAATATATGTTCGTAATGTAAACAAATTGCACTAGTGCTTGCACCATATTTTATGATTTTTATTTATTTAAGTACTATTTTGTATTATTTACCAAAATATAGTAAAAATTGAACACATGATGTGGCAGAGAGGGGACAATGGAATCAAGGGGAAGTAAAAAGGGGTAGTATCTAGGGTTTGAGTGTGTAGGTCGAAGGTTAAACAAGGGTAGAGGATGGTACAAGGATTGTTGGTGGTCGAACATCAAGAGTCAATGGAGGAGGGTAGGGGCTTGACCCCAGAGGCAAGTAAATCCTTTAAGGAAGTAGTCATGGGAAGCTTCGGCCCAACCTTGATGGATAACGAAATAGGGGGGAGGGGGGGAGATGAAACAATGCAGGACCAACCAATAATTCAAGAAACAAAACAAAAATCCACAACTCGTAGGCTGAGGAACAAATGTTTAATGAACATTGAGAAAAACCCCATGTATGAGATAACTTCCCGAAATATTGGGATCTATATACAATACATGATATCACACAATTATTGGGAAGTTAATGGGCATATGGCCCTCCAAAAAGTAACTAATAACGTGGGTAAATACTCAATGGAACCCTAAAGGAAACATTGAACTAAAACTGTGATCGAAGGGTTTTTTTACCATTATTTTTACCTATACTGAGGATATAGAGAGGATCTTTGAAGAGGGACCCTACTTCTTCAACTATTTCAGTCTCCATCTGTGATATTGGACATTGAGGTTCTAACTAGATGAGGATTTTATAGAAGCCCCGATATGGATTAGAATGTACTCATTACCATTGGAATTCTTGGAGAAAGAAACACTAGAGGGATTGGGGAATACTCTAGGAGCCTTTGTCAAGGTATCATATGTAACTAATATGGGGCACTACACATCCATGATCCTAGGCTTGAATGTGCATATACATGAACGTAGCAAGGGAATTGCTTGACTCTATAACCATCTTGTACCAAGATACAAAGTGGACCCAAATTTTAGATTATGATCACATTCCCTTTCGATGTAGAAAATTCCATGAGCATGGGAATCTATTCAGAGACTATATAAAAAATGTAGAGAATAACCCAGGCAAAGTGGGAGAGGAAGAATATAAGGAAGGCTTTAAGATAGTTCTAAGAAAAAGAAGATCTGGAAGGAAGAAAAGAAAATAAAATCAGGGGGTTAGTAATCCACTAAATAGATTCCAAGCGCTTGTAAAGGAACAAGGAGAATAGAACAATAGGGAAGGCCCATTAGACAATGGAGAAGGAAAGGAAACAAAATTGAGTTAGAATCTTAAAGCCAAAAAAATGAGGAAAGAAAACACATAATTGAACAACTGAACCAAATGGAAACTTGGGAGGAAGCAGAAGAGACAAAGTACGTAACTACAACAAAACATAACACACAAGGATTAGATGAGGATAAGACAACTAGAGATATGGATATCAAAGACCTAGTTATTGATATGTTGGCCTTGGTAGCAGAGCATGGGGAACATCATCTGCATAACCATCCAGAGAGCAAGCCGAGACAACTTTAGAAAGATATGATAAAAGGGAAAGGGAAAGTTGGGAATGCTCCTTAAAGATAACAATAAGTCGCTTTGACTTTATTCGAATAAGACAACAAAGATAGAGGTTGATGTCCATGGTTTCATACTCAGGTTCCCTTTTTTTTGTGTCGCGATCATGTGAGTGCTTTAATTATTCTAATTAAAATAAGATTTTGACAAAGCCTACATCAAAAAATCATTTCAATGAATGTATATAGATGTAAGCAAACTCCCGTAAAAGGATTATATAGGGATTATTTTCAAAATTTTATTTTGATTCATTGGACTTTAAGAAAGGTAGGAAATTAAGTAAAGGCTTTGGTATCTTTATGCCAATCCCACTTAAGTCATAGGTGATTTTGATTGGAGTTTGAAGTAATATTAGGAACTATCTTGTATTTCATGTTGTTTAACTTGTTCTTGTACATTAGGTATCTAGTCATCGTCGTGCTCTCAATGGGGCAAACATTGGTTTTTAGGAGGAGGGTATATTGCAACCTTTAATTTTGAGATATAAGTTATAAAACACTTTTGGATTTTCTCTATATTTCTCCATGATTCTCTAAATATGTTATAGTCCTAAACTTCACAATCATGTAAGATAACAAGAGTGATGAGAGTCTCAAATAGGAGCTTCTTATTATCTCATAGTTAAAGGTCCATTATTTTACAACTTTTTTCAATTCCATAATAAGCTTTCCACCCTCCATTTATCTTTTTGTTGATTCTATGGTTCAAGTTAAGTTTCTGATGAAAATCAGTGTTATAGTTTACTACCATATTTTCAAGGATTTTCCCATAGATAAGAATGTAGACTTCAAGAAGGATCTGGTTTCATTATGGTATTCGATGTTATGGAGGCATAAGGCCCCACACAATTTCTATGTAGTACAAAATGGATTCGTATCCTCTTTTAAGAAGATGATTCACAATTCTGCCATGTCTAGTTTATCATTAAAAGTTGCATCCTTTCTGTCAGGGAAAGGAGTTTTTAAAACCATGGAATATTTTAGTTTCATTAGACTTTATGGATTTCAAGGGAAACCCTCTATGCTGCCATTTTATGTTTTTGATATACTTTTCATTATTGAAGTATGCAAACAATACAATTATTGGGTGCATTTCTTCAACGAAAAAAGAAAAAAGCAATTCATCACATTGCCATGGAAAGTTAGAGAAATTTCCATGAAGAACATTTTTCATTTAGATGAATACACAACTCAATTTGACCAGTTCAATTTGAAAGAAGTTCATGCAATTCAGGATTTTGACCCTAAGGATTTGTTTTCAACACACATGTATCCAATTGAATATGGCTCATCATTTAGTAAGTCTGTGTAACTAGAAGGAGGGGGAGATAATCAAAATCCTCATGAAGCATCTCTTGGAATCACCCAACATGATATTGAGGCATTAGTTAGCACCAATGAATACTATAAAGAATGGGGGTTGAGAAACAACAAGTAAAAACATGGGTTCACCAAATGTGTCACAAAAGAGTACCTCAACAAAACAAAAAAAAACGAAATAATAGTTAGGAACAAAGAAGGTTTTCCACCGGAAATTCAAATGATGGTGGAGATTAAAACTCCAACAAAAAGTCTGTTAAAAATTCTCACATTATTCATATACTTGTAAAAGAAAAAAGAGAAATTTAGAAAGAAGGGCAGGAATAACCTGAAGTTGAAACTAGTCCCGAAGACATGGAGGTTGATGACATAATAGGGGAGCCCATCTGGGTTGAACAAAGGATGATCGAGAGCAGGACTATAACTAAAGAATTGGATTCCCAAGAGAGAGAGAGGTATTTGAGGAGGAATATATCACTGTGTACCACGTGACCTATGATAATAATACAAAAAAGTTGTTATTTAAAAAAGTGAACTTGAGAAATAAAAGGGTTTCAGAAAAATGGAAATTAGAGATTGATTTCAAAGGGGTAAAACTCTTGAAAATCATTGTGTTTCATGAAGCAATCAATGAAGCCTTAAAATATTCCATCGACGAGATATAGAAGGAGAATTTGATCCTAAAGGTAAAAGTAAAAGAATTAGAAGAAGATTTGCTTCCAAGACCTTTGTTTGTTGAACCCATTGCTACTATACAACCATTGTGCAGTCTTGAGGATGTACCAGAAACCAACTCCAAGATGAAAGGTTCATCAAGTTTATTAATGGATATAACAAAATATATTGGAGATAACATTAGGAGAAGGATAGCCTTGATCCTTGAAATATGGGAGTTAACAACCAATTCAACCACTCTTTGAAAAAGGATCCTACATTTTAAAGAACACCTCTAAAAAGATTTGTAAAATGGTGAAATATTTTATAAAGATATAGTGGATACATTTTCGGCAAAGGTCTTAAGTTTAAGTGATATACATAAGAGAAGAACATTTTCCTTCCAAGACTTGTTGGTTAAAGAGAATTAAATGGTTGCAGGAGATGTTATCTGAATGTGATGTTATAAATGCTAAAAGAGGAGATTTGTTTTTAAAACTTATTGATTTGACTAAGGAATTGGAGGGCCCACACTTAATTGTGGACTAAATTATTTTATCAAAAGATCAATTACAAGAGAAGTTGGATGCCTTCAAATTTTCTTGGGCCAACAAATTTAATGGCTCAAATGAATATTATAAAGAAGAAGTGGAAATGTGGTTAATTCAATACGTGAACAATAATGAATATATTGAAGACACACAACATCAATTGAGCCTTGATATTCAAGAGCTGGAAATGAGTTATTTGAAACCAAGACTAAACAATAAATAATTGTTTTCCCATGCGAGAGTATATTGACCAATGGTTAAGAAAAGCCTTGGTTAAAATAACTAAAACATATCAACAATAAGTTGGTGATACAGTTATGCCACCTCTATCCTAGTAGCAGCCTATTAAAGACACATCAACAAGTAGATAATAGGATCTTCCATCATATAATTCAATTAGTCACTTTGTTTTTCTCTCACCTCTTTTTCTTCCTCAATAAGTAGTCATTTCTCTTGTATTCTTTCAAAATTTGTGAAAATCAAAGGCCAACCTTTTTGTCTTCCACATCTTTCTTTAATTTCATGGTCCATGAGAGCCAAATTCCAATCCTCTTTGAAGGACAAATGGCATTTACTTTTCTTTATGAACTCTACAAAAATTATTATTTTTTAAAAGACATCTATTATTTTTTAGGCTCCCAGAGAACTACTCGAGACATTACATTAGTGATTTCTCAAACTTTCAATTTTAACCATGAGATTTCAAATGTGTGTCTATCAAAATATTTTTGGATCTTAATGGAATAATCATTTAAATTTCTCTGCCATATGCGGTCCTTATATTCTTTCCTTTTTCTAAATAATGTGTCTTACTTTATTGAATAATATGATGGTAATGTCATTGCGTGAAACTATTTACTCTCTTGGTTTATAATCTTGTGTTATAGTGTGAATATTTACTTTTCTGGGAGATGCCTAGTCCTTTATCAGGTATTCTCTACATGTGAATATTTGTAACAAGAATAAGTTTGGTCCTCTCACATGCCCTCTTTATATTCTTGTATATAATTTAAACATAGAGGAGTAACACCTCTCTAAAAGTGCAGAGGGATTTATCCTCGTGATGTTGTCTTAAAATACCTTTAAACAGTCTTTCATATCAATATTTTTGGCGACCATTCTGGGGGAAATACAAAAGGATTGTTTCATAGACCAGAAATTTGAATGACTCAACCAGAGTCCAACCAACCCCAAATACAAGTTGGACTTAGAGATCAAGGAAGTATTTTGCACCAGTTGTACGACCTAGCCACAACAACAACAAGGAGTCATGAATAACTTGAAAGAACGTGGGAATATGTGATACCCCACGACTTGAAATTTTGATTATTATTACTATTATTATTTTTATTTTAGAATTTTAATTATTTTTCCAAAAGACAATTTGGCTGATTGACCAAATCTGAATTGTAAAACCTTATTATTTTATGAAAATAAACACAAGTGGAAAAAGTGGCACACGCTGAAGAAACTATTAAAGAGGGAGTTAGGAATCCAAAGGGGTTTTCCAAGTGGAAACAAATTGAGACAAGCTATGGAGTTAAATCAACTTCAAAAAAGACACATTCTGGATTTATAGGAGAATCTGTGAACATGTGTAGAATTGAATCTGACAGGTGGTCAGTGAGAAGGAGGCTAGAGACAAGTGTCACAAGTACTAGGAAAAATAAAAAGAAATCATGACAAGGGAATGGGATTCCATTCCCAGGATGCGAACTAGTACCTCGAGAAGGCTATGCACTGAACTGAATTGACACAGTGATTTTCTAATACTACACACAACAAGCTGGTACTCAAAATTCTGCAAGAGGCCACATAGGCATCCCCTTGGATTCCGAACTTTTCTTGAGGGTGACAGAGGTTGTCAAAGACTCTAGTCTAAGGTTGGGAGGAACAAATTATTCAACGTGTGGTTTCCCCAAGTTATAGGTTTTACTTCTTTATTGTGAAAATGTTGATCTGATTATTTACTATATGTTATTGTGCATTACTGTGACCAACATTTTTGGTTATGAAGTACTTTAAAGCATACATAAATCGTATCAATATTAGATTTAAGTACTTTCTATGAAAAAATAGATGCATATTATAGTTTCATGCAGGAAGACTGTTGAAAGAAAAAACAATAGTTATTATGTTCCTAGATCTACAGACATAATCGTATTACCAGTAGCAAACCCATAAAAATCATGAGTAAAACCTAGATATTAAAAACAAGAATTGTATTTGATTAAGAATCCTGTATTGAGGAAACAGAGTTCAACAAAGATACAAATAATAATTGTAGTATCCAAAAGGAATCGATACTAAGTTAACAAAGTTTAACAAATATATAAGTAATGACCGTGGATGTCCAAAATCGATACTAAGTAAACCGGTTTAATAAAGATACAAGTAATGATTGTGTATATACAAGAAGGTATCAATACTATGTAAACAAAGTACTTAAAATTTCAGAACTGTAATATGCGTAGATAACAGTCATAAGTCACGAGACTTTCATGAATGATTATACAAAATTATTCGGTTGACTAGCTCGACAAAATGTATAAACATAGAAGCCATGTATTGTGATACCAGACTTGAATTTCCAAGCAAGGGTATTTTCGAGTTTTCATGGTACCATCCTCCTCGAGACCTACATAATCGTAGTGAAACAAGTTAGAATGCGATACGAGTTTTAATTAGTTAAACAAATTCAAGTTACCTATGCAAACAAAGATGAACTTACTATGGGTGTACATAACACCTTTTTATTTCATTTTGTTGCCTTTGAATTGCACCTGAATGTTGAGGGTTGTCAGATAGCTGATGGGTACCCATCACAACAATAAACATGCCCCATCATTATTTAAATACACATGAATAAGTTTACCAAGGATGTAAATCATGATCCAATTATAGAATATAAACCAAAGAACATTACTACTTTGTGCGAACACCGCACCTATGAAAATATTTTAATAGAAGTCCTAACTAAGTTCAGGACGAATAAAACTATTTGAAAGTTTTTATTCATAGATCAGAAATGAGAGTAGTAAAAAAAAAGAATTATATAAATCTTGTTACGGTAAAATCGGACCACAGAGTTCATAGAATTTCTGGTTCAAACGACAAGTCCCTAAGGTCCAAGCAAAAACTCCTTGGACCATAGGCTAATCGGAAGTGAAATTTACCGCAATCGAAATACAATTTTACAATCACGACATTATATAGTAGATATATAAAGAAACAATAAGTTCGCCAAGTCAAATGTTACAGAGACATTTAAATAGAGTTGGTGGAATAACGTTCACACACAAATGTGAACTAATGGATTAGATAATAAGTTAGAAGTATAAAATTTATGATTTATACAAGAAACCAGAATGAGTAAATAAGATTTAATAATCTCTTACAAGTTAGGGATGACACAGGCCAACCAACTGCAAACCTGCAAGGCTATGAAGACCCTATCTCTCGCAAATAATTCTATTGTAAATGAAAATAGGGTTCTGGACAATCATGCTTCTAACTCTGTAACTCAAGAACTCTCAAAGATACGGGAGGGTCCAATAAAACATTAAACTTCTTGGAAAAAAAACCTCTCAAGATGAACACAGAGCAGAGAAACAAAATTGAAAAGTGTGAAATGAAACAAGTTCAAGAGAGGTCGGAAGGGTTAAGGATTCAACAAGGAAACCCTAACACATGTGAGCAAAATGAGGTTACACGTATACATCCTTAGCACACTTTTCGATAAATTGTCATCAAGATGGTAACCCCATAGGTCGCGCATACAAGATCGTTGCATGGTAAACACCTCATATGACACACTGCTCAATGAAGAAAAGTTGGTAACAAATTAAATTAAGAAATAGTAATATAACACGAGTTAATCTCTCGTAAAACCTCATAATAAATTCCCTTAAGTATGAGCTTTCATTTCGTATGCCAAGTTAAATTATCTGTAATAAAAACCGTTTAAATTATGAGCTTACCTCAACATAAAAATACCATACAAACCTTGTACGTCAAATTACGTGGACTCATATAAGGTATGATATGATTAAAGAGTTATAATAACAATGTTATAGGGTCGAGTGAGAACTTATAACCATAAAGAGGGCTATAACAAACAAACAAATCCTCGTGAGACCCTTGTACATTGCATTGATCATGTCCTCAAAAAGTAATGACTATAGATATAACCAATAGAATATGAAACTTAGTAAAAACAAACATTTATAGGTTATCAAGTACCTAGTCTTAGTGGAATAAGACTTAGGATAACTTTTATTAAAACGAAATACAATGAAGAACTATATTGTTAAGTACCGAGTTGTTCATTTATTATAATAAGATACTAAAACAAATTACGAGAAGTTATAAAGGACTTTCTGTGTAATCATTTAGTCTCTATGTTTTTCTCGTTCATATTAAAATGATGAAAGAATAGTGAGACTATCGTATGACAAAGGAAAACATGGAAATGCATAAAGGTAGGAATAAATAAATTTAATAGAATTATTTTCAACAATTATGATGACGAAAAGTCATTAAATTATTATGGTTTAATATATATATAATTATAATAATAATAATAATAATAAAATAAAAAAAATCTTGAATGGAATTTAAGGTGTGTGACATAATGGTATCAAAGTTGTAGATTACAACACTTGGCCTTTTTATGGGCTTTATCACAGAAAAATATAACATGTAAATTGTCTTGATTTTCTTCTTACCTCTAGGAAGAAAAATAATTTGATTTTGCAAGGAAATGGCAGAAGTACCTGAGCCTCAGAGAGAAGAACCTTGTCAAGAGAACCCTGAACAAGGGAATTTAGGTGATGGACATCTATGGGTGGATCTAAATAATGATAGGCATTCGGAAATTATAAAGATAGTAACAGATCTGAGAGAACTAAAAACTGTGAGAGCAGATTATGGAAGAATTTTAAAGACTCAATAGGAACTAAATGCAATTCTGCTAGAAAAATTGTGCAATAAAACACTGATAAAAATAAGGGGAGGAATTCTAGCAACTCTAAGATAGCCCAACCAAAGAAAAAAGCAAGAAAATTGGAGTATCTTGAATCTGAGATAGAATCAGTATATAAGGATACAAAATATATTGAAACATCTACTGAAGGTAGTTCTAGTCCTAAACAAAGAACCAAAAAGAAACCTAAACAACATGATGAATTCATGGGAGAATTTGAGAAGATTAGACCACCAACCTTCAATGGAGAAGTGGAGATTGGTGAGGAAGTAGAGACATGGCTCTCCGATATGTAGAAATACTTTCAAATTTACAATTACTCAAGTGAGCTTAAAGCCCATATGACTATCTATAATCTAACAGAAAAAGAAAATATATGGTGGCATGATATAAAAAGAATGAAAACTATTAAGGAAAGGAAAATCACCTGGAAAACCTTTAAGAGATATTTTAATAAACAATACCTATATGAACAATATTATGAGGGTAAATCCAGGGAGTTCTATGAACTAAAATTGGGAAATCTTACAATGAAAGATTTATGCAGTAAGTTTATGAGTTTTTTGCGTTATGTGCCTTACATTGTGGATGAAAAAACAAAGATTCAACAATTTTTTATTTGCATACCTAGTTCTTATAAAGATTGAATTGAGTATGATAACCCAAAAACATTGGAAGAAACCATGAGGAAAGATAAACTCTGTTTTGAGCAGTATAAAAATAGAAATGAGAATTCTAAGAATTGGAATGGGAAAAAGGTTGAGAGGTTTGACCCTAAGAAGAAAGGGGGAGCTTACTCTAATATAAATGTCAATAAGAGATTTCAAGGAGGTAATAAGTTTAGAAGTATTAAACCTTTCAATCAGCCTGAAAATAATAATGTCAAACCATCGACCTTCTTCAATAAAGAAACTTCCCGAAAAGAAACAGAAAAATGTTGGGAATGCAGTGGTCCACATTACTATAAACACTATCCTCTTAGGAATAAGGGCAATAACAATGTGCAAATAGTACAGAAAGCAAATACAGTTGGTGAGATGGCAAGGTCTACACCAAAAAACAACGTAGCATTGGAAAATCGACAGGCAGATCATCAAACTTCAATGGTAGAAATTGAAGGTATGATACATAACCAACCAATTATTGTTTTAATTGATCCATGTGTTAGTTTAAGTTATATTTCACCAAGAGTTGTAGAAATCTTTAAATTACATAAGGAAAAGTTTGAAAAGTCCTGGTTAGTACAGTTAGCTACATGAACAAAAAAGAGAATTACAGATGTTGTTAAAAACTGTGAACTTGGTATGAATGAATTAAGAACACAGATAGACTTAAACATATTACCATTAGGGTATTATGATGTACTAATTGATATGGATTGGCTGGAAACGTTTAAAGTGGTGTTAGATTGTTATAATAAAGCATTTACCTATGTAGATGACATATGTAACATTATAAATATTAAAGGAGTATCAAGACCTCTTAGTATTAGAGAAATAACAACCTTACAAGTTAAAAAATGCATTCGAAAAGGGTGTCAACTACTTGTTGTACATATAAACTATAATGAAAAAGAGGAAAGTAATAATGAATTAGATAACTTTCCAGTATTGTAGGAATTTCAGGATGTATTCCAGGATATTCCTAGACTACCTCCTAGGAGAGAAATAGATTTCTCCATAGACCTTATACCTGTAGAAGTACTTGCTTCTAAGTATCCTTATAGGATGAATATCCTAGAGTTAAATGAACTCAAAATTCAATTGCAAGAATTTATAGATAAAGAATATATCCATGTAATAACTTATGAATCTTGGAAACTAAAGAGACATGAAGAAAATTATGTAACACATGACTGGGAATTAGCTGCAATAATACATGCATTAAAAATGTGCCGACATTATCTGGTAGGCTGAAAATTCTTACTGTTGACAGATAACATTGCCTTAAAATATATGTTTGGTAAACAAAGTTTAAATGCTCGCCAAGCAAGGTGGTTAGCCTTCTTAAGCGAGTATGATTTTGAGATAAAACATATTAAGGGAAAGGAAAATAAAGTAGTAGATGCATTAAGTAGACATGCAAACCTAATTTATACAATTACTAGAAGTAACTATGAAACATATTTAGAAGAAAGGGTAAGGTTAGCAACTAAAAAAGACCCAAAATATCTAAATATTAAGTTAAATATTGTTGATAATTCAACAAGAATAGAAGAGTCATATTTTAGATTCTGAAAAAGTGGATTTAATGTATAAAAACAAATTATATGTACCAAAATCTAATGAAATTAAGCTATTAATTTTAGATGATCTACATAAGAAACCATATTTTGGACACCCAGGATAAAAACAGATTATATGTACCAAAATCTAATGAAATTAAGCTATTAATTTTAGATGATCTACATAAGAAACCATATTTTGGACACCCAGGTTACCAAAAATTAATTACTATGCTAAGAAAGGAATTGTATTGGCCAAATATGAATGGAGAAACAACATAATATATAGCTAGATGCTTAGAGTGTCAACAAGTTAAGGTTGATGTTAAGAACCAAATATCAATATAGCATAGAAAATACTTAGAAAAAGTACTCAACGCCTTGAAAAAGAGAGAATTTTAGATAATAAGCCTCTTTGAGGGGGCAACCTCCTTTTACCCCACTTAAATGTTCAAGTACAAGATGATTCAAAATGAA
>JZKD02S2388590.1:1031331-1053878 GCA_000966675.3 Picea glauca | reverse complement strand
AAGAAACTCAAGAATTTGTGAACATAACAATCTTGGGTGATCGAGAAGAACAAAGGAATGAAATTCCTAACGATGAAAGAGAAAGAAATGCCAGACAAATAAATCTAAGAAGGAGAGCCACATCCAATCCCCTCAATTTATGATGAAATCAAAATTAGTTTCCTACTCTCCCTCAAAGAATTTTGCATCTTTTTATAGGTGATGGGATTATGGATCCCAACAAGCATATGGATTAGTTCCTTAGTATATGTGATATTCACTTTATCAAACATGATGATGTGATGGTTAGATTTTTTCTTCCAACTTTGATAGGCCCAACCTATGATTTGTATCTTTCTCTCCCAGCTCAATCAATTTTCTCGTTAGATGATATGGAAGATATTTTCATGACCATGTATGCACAACCAATTGCATATCATACTTTGGTCACTCAGTTTACTCAAAATCATCAAGAAAAGAGTGAAAGGATCATAGATTTTAACTTATGCTTCTTCAAGACTTTTAATCAAATTCCAGAAGAGCAACTTCCAAATGTGCCTATTATATTTGGGTGTTATAAAAATGCCAACTATGAAATAAGAGTTGCATAAATAAACACATTGAATGGAGCAATTCAAAAAGAAAAATAAATGGAATAACATATGATCAAAACTAATGTTGATCTTGAGATTATCCTTGGAAAAGTTTAGGGAAAAATGACAAGTCTAGCATTGTCATACCAAGAACCATCTACCTTAAGAAATATTGATGGACGAGGAGTCGGGGGAGGGAATTTTAAAGGCCAACCCCCTAATGTGAGAAATGTTCCTAAAGTCTCTCAAGACACTCGACAAAAAATAGAGATTGCTCAGATGAGAAGAACTATTTTACAAATGCATAATGAGATATCCCAACTCAGGAGAAATGAGAATCTCATTTCGCCACATCAGTATATGGGATCTCTACCATATAATCAAAGAGATAGAAATGATAGAAATTAAATAAATGAGGTTCATAGACCAAGAAAACCCAAAGTCCCAAATCTAAATGCTATTGTTCTAGAAGAAATTACAAGAGGAAATTTTTTCTCAAGATGATGAGCCTTAATATCATAAAAAGATAGTGCATTGGTTTTGAGAAACTACTCAATGACCGTTTTAATCAAGAGTTGATCAATGATCAAGATAAAATCTTATAATCTGTCTAGATGGAGGAAAGTTCATCATCTTTTGAGATTTTTTGTGAACAATAAAATTATGAATATATACATCAAGATAATGTTGTTCAAACTATAACTCAAGTCAAAAGAACAACCAAAAAGGGGAAAAACAAAAGCCAATATTCCAGATCCAGCAAGACAACAACTAGTTGTAAATCAAACAAAGGGACCATTACAGATGAACTATGATGTGGTTGAAAAGTTAATTAAACTTCGAATCATTTTTCCAAATTTCATGGAGGTAGTTAAAATACCTCAATAAAGAGAATATATTTTTTTGGATGATACAAGTTTGTCTAGTCCAATAATAGAAGCAGTTATTATGAATACAAGGAAACAAAATACCATACCAACAAGACCAAGGGTAAAAGTTCCACCATTTTACATATCTTTGGAAAATAATGATTTTTCATTCCACAATTGTCTAGTGGATAATGGAACTATGATCCAGGTGGATATTGTTGGCCACCTGCCTGTTCCAACTGGCTCCTCTTGTCAGTTCTTAGTGCAACATGTTCTTCTGTACTTCTTTGTAATTGTGGGTTCTACACTTTCGGGGTTGTCTGAATCCCTACACATATTCCAAGAAGATATTGGTGGCCTCCCACCTAATCCAACTGGATTATTTTGTATGTTTTCATGTCAACACATTTTGTTGTACTTCTAGGGTCATTTTGGGGCTCTAAATAGTGTTTTTTTGGCTTGCCATAGTCAAACTATAGACATAGTCAAATTTTGATGGTGTTATGTGTATTTCTCGAAAATACCTTTCCCATAAGCTATCATGCCCTTGAAACGGAGATCGTATGCAAAAGTTACGACCTCGGAAAGTTAATGTACTAACTTACCCAAACAGGGGCCCACATGACTTTTGACATTTCATCTCCTAGGGTTAGGTTTTTGGATGTATAGGGTTTTCGCATTCATGTTTATCATAAAAAGGCCTTCAAAGCCTCATTGTAATCATCTTTTTGCGAATGAGCATAATCGTCACATCTCTTCTCAGAGATAAAGCTGCCACCACTCTAACGAGTCTTGCACTCTGTTTTTTTATAGTCTCTTTATAATTCTTTCATTAATATAAAACAAATATTGTTGTATTTTTTTGTTTCTGGAAATTTTCATGAGTATTTCATTGTAATATCTTTTCTTTCATTTTGTTCCAAAAATAATCTGGATCAGTGGTATCAGAGTAGGACGCTCTTGATCGTTTTTCAATGCATGTCCCCGAAAAGGTCCGAGTATAACTAGTTGGGTCTCGAGTTTATCTCTCTTGAGGAAAATCACTCTCGCACGCCCAAGAAACCCTCGATGGCGACATAAAAGAAAAATGGTGGAGCAAAATATTCTATTAACCTGTTTCTTGAGAAAGCTCTCGCGCGACAGAGGGACAAAATGATGGAGAATTTTGCACACATCCTTCAACGTCTGCCGATAGCAACATGTGCATCTTCATCAAGATGCCATTTTGGAGGAACCTCTCCCTTCAAGGTACAAGTTAATCTTGATATTCCCATATTTGAAGGTTAGATAGATGTGGATGCCCTAGAAAAATGGTTAAATCTATTAGAAGGTTATTTCTCTATTCAAAATTTTCCCAATAGGAAAAATATCACCTTTTCACTCCTCAAGGTTGTCCCCCATGTCAAACATTGGTGGGAAACTTACTGGGAGAAAAGTTACAAAGAGGAATATGGAATATATGGGGCTGAGCCCACTTGGGATTTTTTTGTGGATGCGGTCAAAGAACAATGTTATCCTGTTAACAACTATGAAAACTAGTACATGATATGGACCACACTGCGGCAAGAGAAGAGCCAAACAGTGCCAGAGTTAACAAATACTTTCCATACCTTGCGCACCAAGCTGGGTATCAAAGACTACGAGAGGAATTTGGTTCTAAAATACCATGGGGCTATGCATAGGTACCTCCAAACGAAAATGGATTTCCTAAACATCTCATCATTGGGAGCTACCTATCAATATGTTGTCAAAATCGAGTAGAAATTTAGGTAGCAGAACAAATGGGAATTCGGGTCTGCAAATATGCAACAAAAAAGCACGGTAAAGAAGACCCTAACCAACAGTGTCTAGACAAACAGTCCAAGACACAGGAAAAAAAGGGTAAAGTAAAGATGAAGAATGACACTGGGAAGTGGTGTGACTTCCACAAAATCCCCTGGCACGACACCAATGAATGTCACTTGAAACAGTCATTGGTGGTCGAAGTCAAAGACACGAAGCCAAACCCTGATTCAAAATCTAATCCAAAAAATATTGAAAACATATAGATCATCGACGCAGACCCCACTACTACTGTCACGACCATAACAATTCAACTAGAAGAACTAGTAGATCCTGAAGAGGGGGAGTGCCTCTTCCATTCACGGATGTGGGTAAAGGGGACCCCATTGCATTTCATTGTTGATAACGATAGCCAAAATAACCTCATCTCAGCGAAGGTCATCAAATAGTTGGGGTTGCCGACAACACCACACCTACAACCATACAACATCGTGTGGCTTCAATAGCGACGCGATCTTCGCGTCAGCCAACATTGTCTCATGTCCTATGGAATCCATCCCTTCAAGGATGAGGTAGTGTGTAATATTTCCCCTCTTGATGTATGTGATGTTGTTTTGGGCCAACTATATATGTGGAAACATCATGCTGTCTATGAGTATAGACCTTGTAGTGTCATTATTACTCTGTGAGGTCAACTCTATAGGATACCAGAGGTAGTTCCAAAAACATCGCAAGGTAATATCTCATACCACAAATTTCATCCTCTTTGCAGTTTGTTCAAAGGATGCACAAAATACCACTACAACGACTGCAGTCTCCACACCTTCTATCCAGCAAAAACATATTGTCAAAGATACAAAAGATATTGTTTCTTCACCTGCAATGGTGCCTACACAATGCCCCATCCAACCCAGAGAAAACAGGTTGGTGGAACAGATTCAACCTCTCCAGCAACAGGTTTGTGGCAGTCTTCCACAAGCCAAGAAGCACAACTTCTCCAATAAGGCACACAACTCACCAAGCTTCTGATTCAGAAAATTCTTTCCCCTCTTCCCTGGGCACTCAACGCAATGGAGACCATTGCTTTCTAAGGGGGGAGTATTGATCCAGGTGGATATTGGTGGACACCCACCTGTTCCAATTGGCTCCTCTTGTAAGTTCTTAGTGCAACACGTTGTTTTGTAATTCTTTGTAATTGTGGGTTCTACACTTCTAGGGTTGTCTGAAGCCCTACACATCTTCTAGGTAGATACTGGTGGCCTCCTACCTAATCCAACTAGCTTATTTTGTATGTTTTATGTCAACACATCTTGTTGTACTTTGAGGGTCGTTTTGGGGCCCTAAACAGTGTTTATTTTTTCTCGCCACAGTCAAACTATAGATGGAGTTAGAGTTTGACAGCGTAATGCATAGTTCTCAAAAATACCTTTCCAACAGGCTATCATGTGCCTAAAACAAAGATCGTATGTAAAAGTTACGACCCCAGGAAGTTAATGTACTAACTTACCCAAATGGGGCCCACATGAATTTTGGCGTTTCATATCCTAGGGTTAGGTTTTTGGATGTCTAGGGTTTTGGCATTCATGTTTATCATAAAAATGCCTTCAGATCCTCATTATAATCATCTTCTTACGAATGAGCGTAGATGTCACATCTCTTCTTAGAGATAAATATGCCACTATTCTAGCGAGTCTTGCACTCTATATTTTTACAGTCTCGTTACAATTATTTCATTAATAGAAATCAAGTATTGTTGTATTTTTCTGTTTCTGGAAATTTCTGAGTATTTCTGGAAATAATCTGGATCAGTGGTATCAAAGCAGGTTGCTCTTGTTCATTTTTCAGTGCATGTCCTCAACGATGTCCGAGTATAGCCAGTTGGGTATCGAGTTTGTCTCTCTTGAGGACAATCACTCTCGCACGCCCAATAAACCATCGATGTCGCCAGAAAAGAAAAATGACAGAGCAGAAGATTCTATTAACATGTTGCTTGAGAAATCTCTCGCACGATAGAAGGATGAAATGATGGAGAATTTTTTACACATCCTTCAACGCCTGTCGATAACAACAAGCGCATCTTCATCAAGCAACCATTTTGGAGGAACCTCTCCCTACAAGGTACAAGTTAATTTTGATATTCCCATATTTGAAGGTCAGATAGATGCGGATGCCCTAGAAAAATGGTTAAATCTATTAGACGGTTATTTCTCTGTTCAAAATTTTTCTAACAGGGAAAAGATCACCGTTGCACTCCTCAAGGATCTCCCCCATGTAAAACATTGATGGGAAACTTACTGGGAGAAAATTTCCAGAGAGGAATCTAGAATATATGGGGTCGATCCCACTTGGGAATTTTTTGTGGATGCGATCAAAGAACAATACTATCATGTTGATAACTATGAAGACTAGTACATGAGATGGACCACACTGCGAAAAGAGAAGATCCAAATAGTGTCGAAGTTCACAAATACTTTCCATACCTTGCGCACCAAGTTGGGTATCAAAGACTCAAAGTGACATCTGGTTCTAAAATACAGTGGGGCTCTACATAGGTACATTCAAACCGAAATGGATTTCCTAAATATCTCATCATTGGGATCTTCTTATCGATATGCTGTCAAAATAGAGAAGAAATTTAGGCACCAAAACAAATGGGAATTTGGGTCTGCAAATCTGTGACAACCAAAGCACAAGAAAGACGACCCTAACCAACAACCTCTAGACAATTATTCCAAGACACGGGACAAAAATGGTAATGTAAAGACGAAGAATGAAGTGGTGTGACTTCCACAAAATCCCCTGGCACAACACCAATGAAGGTCTCTTGAAAAATTCATTGGTGGTCGAAGTCAAAGACATGGAGTCAAACCCTGATTCAGAATCCAATCTAGAAAATATTGAAAATAGATAGATCATCGACGCAGACCCCACTGCTACTATTGCGACCACAACAACTTAGCTAGAAGAACTAGTAGATCCTGAAGAGGGGGAGCACCTCTTCCATTCATGGATGTGGGTGAATGGGACCCCATTGCATTTCATTGTTGATAATGATAGCCAGAAGAACCTCATCTCAGCTAAGGTCGTCAAACATTTGGGGTTGTCGAAAACACCACACCCACAGCCATACAACATCAAGTGGCTCCACCATGGATAAGATCTTCGCATCAATTAACAGTGTCTCATGTCCTATGGCATCAATCCCTTCAAGGATGACATAGTGTGTGATATTTCCCCTCTTGATTTCTGTGATGTTTTTTTGGGCCAACCATATATGTCGAAACGTCATGATGTCTATGAGTTTAGACCTCGTATTGTCATTATTACTCTGGGAGGTCAACTCTACATGATACCAAAGGTAGTTCCGACTACTCCTCCAAAACAACACCGCAAGGAAATCTCTCATACCGCAAATTCATCCTCTTCATAGTATGTTCAAAGGATGCACAAAAGACCACTATAATCACTGCAGTCTCAACACCTTCTATGCAGCAAAAACAGATTGTCGAAGAGACAAAAGATATTGTTTCTTCACCTGCAATGGTGCCTACACAATGCTCCATCCAACCCAAAGACAACAGGATGTTGGAACAAATTCAACCCCTCCAACAATAGGTTTGTGAAAGTCTTCCACAAGCCAAGAAGCACAACTTCTCCAACAAGGCACACAACTCACCATGCTTCAAATTCAGAAAATGATTTCCTCTCTTCCCTGGGCACTCAACGCAATGGAGACCATTTCTTCCTAACGGGGGAGGATTGATCCAAGTGGATATTGGTGGCCACCCACCTGTTCCAACCAGCTCCTCTTGTCATTTCTTAGTGCAACATGTTCTTTTGTACTTCTTTGTAATTGTGGGCTCTACACTTCTGGGGCTATCTGAAGCCCTACACCTCTTCTAGGAAGATACTGGTGGCCTCCCACCTAATCCAACTCGCTTATTTTGTATTTTTTCATGTCAGCACATCTTATTGTACTTCTAGGGTCATCTTGGGGCCCTAAATAGTGTTTTTTTTTTTGCTTGCCATAGTCAAACTATAGATGGAGTTAGATTTTGATGGTGTAATGTGTAGTTCTCTAAAATACCTTTCCAACGGGCTATCACACACCTAAAACACAAATCGTATGCAAAAGTTACGACCCCAAGAAGTTAATGTACTAACTTACCCAAATGGGGCCCACATGATTTTTGGTGTTTCATCTCCTAGGGTTAGGTTTTTGGATGTCTATGGTTTTGGCATTCACTTTTATCATAAAAATGCCTTCAGAGCCTCATTGTAATCATCTTCTTGCAAATGAGTGTATCCGTCACATCTCTTCTCATAGATAAAGATGCCACCATTCTAGCGAGTCTCGCACTCTGTATTTTTACAGTCTCTTTACAATTCTTTCATTAATAGAAATCAAGTATTGTTGTATTTTTCTATTTATGGAAATTTTCATGAGTATTTCATTGTAATATCTCTACTTTCAATTCGATACAAGTTTGTCTAGTCCAATAATAGAAGCTGCTATTATGAATACAAGGCAACAAAAAAATACCATACCAAAAAGACCAAAGGGAAAAGTTTCACCATTTTACATATCTTTGGAAAATAATGATTTTTCATTACACAATTGTTCGGTGGATAGTGGAGCTACTAACAATATCATGCCATTATCGGTAATGGAGGCTCTTGGAATATAATGTACAAAGTACTATGAAATAGCTGAAAGCATATATGTCGTTGATTCCACAAAAGTACCAGCTTATGGTGAAATCAAGTATTTTTGTTCCCAGATAAGTGTCACAACACATATCACACCAATATTTACTATCATACTGGTTGATCGCCCCCCATGTATGGTGTTGTTCTTAGTCGGGATTTGGTGTTCAATGATTGGAGGATATATAATTAATGATGGGAGTTGCATGATGCTCCCAAATAAAGATGGAGCAATGATCAGAGTATTAAGAGAAAAGAGAAAGCTAGTATTTAGAAAAAAAGGAAACTGAGTACATTGATGCTAGAATTAGAAACTATGAAGTTTTCAACACAAAGCACATGAATTCTTTCAAGCAAAATGAAGAAGATTATTTTCAATGTTTTTGGAAAATGTCATTTGATGGTGCTTTCTCTAAATATGGAATTGGAGTTGGTATTGTTTTAAAAATACCTGATCCATACAGATATCGGTGGCCACCCACCTATTCCACTAGCTCAAAGAACAATTTTCCATTTTGGTTGTTTTTTTATAGTTTTTCGGGTCCCAAACTTCTGGGGTCGTTTTGAGGCCCACGTATCAACTACCCCCATCGGGGCACACAAACCTTTTGGCATTTCATCTTCTGGAGTTAGGGTTTTGGATTTTATTTATGTTAAAAAATCCTTTGGAGACTCATTGTAAACAACATCATCTTCTTGCGAATGAGCATAGCTATCACATCTCTTCCCAGAGATAAGTTGCCACCATTCTAGCGAGTTCATTCACTCTGTAATTTAATAGTCTCTGTACATTTATTTCATTAATATAAATCATGTATTACTGTATATATGTTCCTCTTGTTATATATTTGATATATATTTGTTATATTATTGGATCTCTTGCAATATCTCTATATATTTAGTTGTTATATCTCTACTTTCATTTCATTCTCAAAATAATTTGGATCAATCCCTCAATCATGCACTTATCCACATGCAATCAGACTAGAATTCCCTTATACTAATAACAAAACAGAGTATGAAGCACTAATTCAAGGATTAACTTTGACACTTCAAATGCAAGTCAAATATTTAGTGGTAACTGGTGATTCAAAATCGGTTATAAATCACATCAGAAGAAGGTATATAATCAAGAAAGAAAAACTGAATCATTATGCAAGGAGAGTTTTGGAAATCACAAATTATTTTATTTCTTTCAATATCTCTTTTGTTCCTCAAGAAAAGAATAAAAAAGCAAAGTCATTGGCAGTAACAACATCTCTTTTCAATACAGATGATTCCCAACATTAGAATCCCTTTCATGTCAAAACAATTTTCCGACAATCAATACCTGATAATCAAGAGTATTGGAAAGTTTTTGAAAATGATGAGCACATTGCATATTTTCTAGTTGACCAAGTAGCAACATCATCTAGTATTTCAAAAGAAAATCAAAAGGAGATTCATGATTAGAATATTATTATTCTCCCAAAGAATTATGTTAGCCTTGAGTCTCTCTTCACAAGGCATGACCAAAAAAAGACAATGGACACAGTGGAGAAATCCTCCATTAGAAAATTTCAAGAGACTTAGAAAATAAACATTGGAACATTTGATGCTCCTAATTGTATAAATCTTGGTACAAGTTGCACTACTGAAGAGGTTGAACAATATACTCTTCTTTTTAAAGAGTTTCAAGATATTTTTTCATGGAGTTATGATGATCTAAAAGAATATGATAAATCTATGTTTCAACATACCATACCATTCAAAGAAGGGTCAAAACCTTTTAAGAAAAAATCAAGAGTGATAAATCCAAAGTTGAAGCCCTTCGTAAAAATTGAGCTAGAAAAATTGAAAAGAGATGGTATAATTTTTTCAAACAGACACTCATAATGGATTTCAAATCCTTTTTTAGTCAGAAAAAGGAATGGAGATATTCGTATTTGTGTGGATTTTCGAGATCTCAATCGAAAAAGTATTAAATATAACTACCTACCCCCAAACATGGAGATGTTACTGTAGCAGGTCACTAGTTTTGCATTGATGTCTATGCTAGATTAATTTTTTGGATACAATCAAGTACTCGTGGCTAAAGAAGATAGACCCAATACTGCATTTGTTACACCATGGGGAACATATTCCCATGTTTGCATGCCATTTAGACTAAAGAATACCGGTGCAACATTTCAAAGAGCAATGGACCATTCTTTTAATGATTTAATTGTGAAATTTATGGAAGATTATTAGCATGATTTAACCATTCATTCATAATTAAGAAGGATAAAGAATTTGAATGGATGTCAGAAACCCAAAAGGATTTTGCAAACATCAAACATGCAATCACTACTGCTCATGTTCTTGTTAGTCCATATTTTGATAAATATTTCATATTGTATTCATCTTCTTCTGAAGAGACTATCACCTTCATACTTACCCAAAAGAATGAAAAAGGGGAGGAACTTCCAATTGCTCTCATGAGGAAAACCTTATATGATTATGAACTAAAATATTCTATGATTGAAAGCAAGCTCTTCTTTGGTAAAGGAAATTGCTCATTTCAGCGCCTACATTTTGTTAGCTCACATCATTGTCTATGTACCACACTCACCTATCAAAAAAATTCTTAATCAACAACTTAGCGGAGGTAAATTGGCAAATTGGTTGGGCAAACTTCAATAATACGATTTAGAGATTAAACCTCTAAAATCTATTAAGAGACAAGGACTATGAAAACTAATGACTGGAATTGAAGCTGTAAATATTTATGCTCCCAATACAAGTGGTGCCATCACACAAAGTTCGGCTCTGTCGACGTCTGAATGGTATAATGAGATAATATTTTATCTGAAATTGGGGAAATTTCCTATTGGAATGTCTTCTAAGGAGAAAAAATCCTTAAAGATGAAAACCAATTCGTATGTATTAGTTTCAGGAGTCCTTTTTTGAAGAAAATTTGATGGTATTTTATTGAGATCTTTAGATCATATAAAGGTGAAGGAAATACTATGATAATTTCATGAAGGAGTTTGTGGTGAACACTTTGCACCTTTTTGACTACTCATAGAATCATTTGGGATGGTTATTAATGGCCAACCATGTTTAGAGAGGCTTATTTAATAATTAGAAAATGCTTTTCATGTCAAAAAATTTCAAGAAAGATTAAAAGAACAACGATGCCACTACAATTAATATCAATTGAAGAACCATTAGCACAATAAGGTTTGGATGTAATTGGCCCAATTAAACCAATATCTAGTAAAGGACATTCATATATTTTCATTGCAATCGATTATTTTACAAAGTGGCAGGAAACTGTTTCCTTGAGGAATGTTGATTCAAAACAGTTGATCATTTTCCTGAAGGAGAACATTCTATCCAGATTCAACGTCCCCAAGAATTTCATAACAGTTAATGGCTCAATTTTTATTGGATCTAAGTTTACAATTTTTTGTGGATAATATGGTATTATTATGGGACAATCATCCAACTATTATCCATAAGGAAATGGTTTGGTTGAATAAACTAATAAAACATCGATTCAATTTCTCAAGAAAACAAGTGCAGACAACCATAAAAGTTGGCACAAGAAGTTAAAAAGCGTGCTTTGGGAAAGCCATATCACTCTAAAATATACCACTAGACATTCACCATATAACTTGGTATATGGAAAATAAGAAATGTTGTCTTTGCATATGGAATGGAATGCATTGGTCACTGCCTCAAATGATGAAAACATGGAAGAAATGTGGCATCTTCAAAAACAATATCATGAGATTTTGAAATTAGAAGAACATAGAGTTTTCGTAGTAATAACTATGAGCAAGAGACAACAATCAGTCAAAAACATTTTGATAAAAGAACCACTGCAAAATATTTTCAAAAATATCAACTAATTATAATGTGGAAAAAAGCAAGAGAGAAACCATATTTTCACACAAAGTTTGAAGCTCTTTGGATTGGTCCGTGTCAAATTGAAAAGGTTATTGTTTTCAACTCTTATTTGTTGAAAGACACGAAAGGAAAAATTCAAGCATTACCTATAAATGAGAAATACCTCAAGCATTTCTTCTATAAAATCCCCAATTCTCAACTTGTACATAGTCTATCGAAAATTTACTCCTTTGTATACTCCTAGCATGTATTTTTTTCTTCTTTTTCGTTTTCTTTTATCTCCCTCATTAAAATATTTATGTATGATTCCATCTATCCAATGGAAAAGGATCTCTAGATTCTCAACAACCTGTAGGGTATTACTGTCCCATAGTTGGAGACGAATGTAAATCCACGTTTTTGGATCAACTCTTATTGTGTTTTGTTTCATACTTAGCCATTTTGTTTTAAATGTGGGTTGTGGAGCGAGCTACCACAACCCACATAGTTGGAGACGAATGTAAATCCACGTTTTTGATTCAACTCTTATTGTGTTTTGTTTCATACTTAGCCATTTTGTTTTAAATGTGGGTTGTGGAGCGAGCTACCACCAAGTCCACAAGTCTGCAAGTACGATACTTAGTTTATTTTTCACCCCTCCACAATATTAACACTTATCATTTTCCTTTGTTGTGGACATCTTGTTGTGGAATACTAATCCATCCCTTCTCCTACAAATACCTACATCTCTCAAAACCGCAACCCTAAAAAAGGCCCTTCCATTTCCAATTTAGACATAATGTACTCATATTAGACACTTAACCATTTTTTTTTAATGTGAATGTGGGGTTCTCTCCTTATTTCACATTTTCTTTCTACAACCCCGCAATCCCAAATCCCACGTTTTTGCATACTATAAAATGACCACATATTTTCACAGCCCGCAGAATTGACCGTCTTGATACTTAATATATTTCTTGAATGTGGATGTGGGAGTTTCACTCATATCTCTCCTTCCATCTTCTACATCCCACAATTATGAGATAACCAAAATGAACTCTCCATTCATCACTTTATACCTCCATACTTAACCTTTTTCCATCCATTTTGAAATGATGTCACCATTCCAAGTGACATTTATTTCACATCACCACATTAGTTGTCACTCGTATAAATTGAATATCGTTATTAAGTTATGCAATTTTTGTAAAACCTTCGCCATAATTCTTAAATCAAACCATGCAATTGGCAACTTCAAATTAAGAGCTATAACATTTGGTAATTAAGGCAATGCATGGTAAAATTAAATAAGAAGTTAAAATCCTTGTTGTAAAAAGATTGTATTGACAAGAACACCACCTATTCACAGAAGAGTCTTTGTAAGAAATGTCAAGTAAAAGAAAAGAACTATATTGTGGTGATACTATCAACACCTTGGGATGAGAGGATGACCGGTTTAGTGGTCGCAAGCGTACAAGTGGTACTCATCTCTCCCATCTAAAGAGAATAATTTGAACAAGGTTTGGACCTCGGGTATTGCATTGGTTGGATATGTGTTGGAAGTATTTTATTTCAAAGAGTTGGTCCTCTGGTTTGCTAACAAATTTGACACTAAAAGAAGAGTTATTCAGATACAAGGGGAATCACCGATCTCCTTAGCACCTTCAGTGTTTAGGAGAATGTTGAGACACCATAAACCCACTATGACATTAAAAAACACCAAAGTTGATGATTTTCTAAAAGATCATAGTGGGGGATGGTGTTCCTCTTATAAGCCCGACTAGAGATGTTAATGCTATGCAGGTTGAGGTACGCTCTTTAAAATATCCATATAAAGAATTTGCATGGTTGTTTGCTAGAATAATGGGACAAGAGTCACGACCTCAATGCCAAATTTTATTGTATATATTCTCTATCATTCAATTCATGAAAATGTTGTAATTGATTGGGCTCAAATTATATCAAATGGGATTTCGTTTTAGTTGGGAATCATTAGGAAGACCAAGAAATTTTACATGAATTCCTATCTAGTTTATGTTATTGTTTACTGCCATATTTTTGAGGATTTTCCCAGAGCTACGAATGTAGAATTCAAGAAGGATCCAGTTTCATTATGGTATCCGATGGTATGGATGCATAAGGCCCCATACAATTTCTATGAAGTACAAAATGTCTTCTTGTCCTCTTTTAAGAATATGATTAATAGTTCCGCCACATTTAGACTATCACTAGAAGTTTCATCCTTTCTGTTAGAGAAAGGAGTTTTTGAAACCATGGAATATTTCAGTTTCATTAGACTTTATGGATTTCAGGGGAAACCCTCTCTGTTGCCATTTTATGTTTCTGAAAGAATTTTCATTGTTGAACTATGCAAATAATACAATTATTGGATGCATTTCTTTGACGAAAAAAGAAAAAAGCAATTCAACCCATTTTCATGGAAAGTTGGAGAAATGTCTATGAAGAACATGTCTCACTTATATGAATACACAACTCAATTTGACCAGTTCAATTTGAAATAAGTTAAGGATATTTAGGGTTTTGACCCTAAGGATTTGTTTTCGACACACATGTATTCAATCGGATATGTCTCATCGTTTAGTAAGTCTATGCAACTAGAATAAGGAGGGAAAGATAATCAAAATCCTCCTGAAGCATCTCTTGGAATCATCCAATATGATATTGAGGCATTGGCTAGCACCAACGAATACTATAAAGAATAGGGTCAAGAAACAACAAGTAAAAACCTAGGTTCACCAAATGTGTCAGAAAAGAGTACCTCAACAAGAAAAATCCCCGAAATAATAGTTAGGAACAAAGAAGGTATTCCACCGGAAATTCAAATGATGGTGGAGATAAAGACCCCACCAAAAAGACAGTTGAAAAGTATCACATTGTTCATATACCTGTAAAAAGAAAAAGAGAAATTTGTTAGGGACCTAACCTCCCTAACCCCTCACGTAGGTAGAATAATATATTTCCATATAATAAAGGCCAATATTAATAAGGCCTAGCAATAAGGAAGAATAAGTCAAATGTAAGAAGACCTAATAGAAGCTTCCTCTTCTAGAAGTATCTTCCTCTAGATTGTTCTTTTGGATAGATAGATTTAATATAAATAGGAGTAGAGGGTATCAGAAGTTTTGTCTTGAGAATTATTGTAATAGAGCGTGGCTCTACTAGAGGTTCCCCCCTCGAAGAGGCAAGTGAACATTGTTTCCTATCAATAAAGGTATTATTTGGTGTTGTGGTTTCATCTATTTTGTTGGTCCATTGTTATTCTCTACAATATTTTCTGTTTCATTCTATTATAATAGATCTGGTACCTTACAAGTGGTATCAGAGCACTTTCCTTGGTAGAAAATTGTGGGATAAATTTTTTTTCAAGGTAGAGACATATTCTAGAGTCTTAAATCTACAATATATGTCGTTCAACACATAAATTTGTGGTCAAGGAAGCATATCCGCAGGAACTACAAGTGGTACTTAGGTGCACATTGGTTTCCACCCTTGTAACCCATGTTGGTACCCCTTCGAGTGATAGTGCATCAGAAAACACATGTATATAGATCGGCCTATATATATTGAATCCCTCCATAGATAAAACAAGAAGTCTCCTGACTGCTATAGTGCCACCGATAATAGCCTCGGGAAGATACTCTCTAGTACCTAGGTAGTCGGGTAGTACGGTTAAGGGTATAGTCTATCCTCCTTAGTTTGTGCCCTAAGAGATTGGGCTGAGCACTACCGTTGGACTCTGCACGTATATCAAAGAGATATAGCACAAGGAAAACCCTTTTCTATAGAAACCTTGAATACCCTAACATCTGGGATGAAAAAAGAAACAAAACAGACAAGATATATTTCTGTGCAACTGTACCTTCTGCATTCTGGTTGCAAAATTACTACACATTTTTTCCTATTAAACATTTGGAAATTTTGTCACTACAGTATTGTTCAAATCGGAGTATAACTCCACAGGAGTAAAAAAAAAAGTATGGATCCTTCCGACACCATTATTTGAGATCTATCCCATTGGATTCCTCTCTTCACCTTGATCGCAGTCATACCTATCATTTTTTCCACAAATGTTTTTTCCATGGACTCGACCCCTTCCCGGCACCCCTATTGGAAATCTATCCCATTAACTTCTTGTCTTTTCACTGATCATAGTGGTACAAATCACCAGTAACTCATTTCTGTGCAATCCCATTTTCCCCCTGTCCCATCCCCATGGCCCACACTCATAGTCAAGATTGGGAAAAACATCTCACCACCTTGGAAAAATATCATGACCAAACACAGAGTGATATATCTTCCATCATGTCCAATATTTGTAACATCAACTCTCAACTTACTCTATTGAATCACTTCCCACAACCATCACTCAATTGAATGACACTTTTCAGCAATGCTAGGACGCAGTGAACAATTTGATCGCCTTATTTAATCCCACCCTCGATCCTTTCTCTTCTTCCACACCTTATAACCCTAATGGTCTTGAATCCTCCCAATCCACCTCTTTTCCTCCTAACAACTTTCAGTGGGAACTGCATCCGCCTCGCATGGAGGTGAACAAATTTGATGGCTCGAATCCCACAGGCTGGGTCACTCAAATGGAACACTATTTCTCTTTGTACGACATTACTGGTGAGCTGGCTAAACTAAGGTATGGTGTTCTCCATATAGATCTGGAACGTTGGAAATGGTGGCAATGGTGAAAAAATGCCTGCCAAGTGTATGTGGCTTGGACACAATTTGTTGTAGAACTTTATGAAAGCTTTGACACTGACACCCACCATTTAGGTCATTTCGCAAAGTTGAAACAATCTGGCATGGTGGAAGACTTCATAGTTGCTTTTGAATGAATGTATTTCCGCATAGAGGGCATGTCTGATGCTTTTTTATCAGTGGCATCAAGGACGAGATTCGTGCCCATGTCCTCATGGCTCAGCCTCAGTGTTGGGTGGAATCTACTAAAAGAGCTAAGGAAGCACAATACGTTGTCTCTTCTCAAACCATAAAACCCTCCTTTATTCCTCACCCTAAACAAGTCACTCCCACTCCTCCTTCCACTCCCCTAAAGATTTAGAAATTGACCAGGGATGACATGGTTGAACGCCATCTCAGGGCCTTTGTTATAATTGTGATGACAAATATTTTCTTGGGCACAAGTGTAAGGAACAAAATATTTTTATGGACATATTCGAGGATATTGTTGAAGAATATGTTGAGGCTCCCCATGTGGTTGAGTCACCTAAACCCACTGAAATAATTCCACCTTCTGACCCTCCCGAAGTTGAACCGGTCATTTCCATGAATTCTCTCACTGGCTTCTCTGCTCCCCAAACCCTCAAGCTAATTTGTTACATTAAGCATCGAAAGGTCATCATCCTTGTTGACAGTGGAAGCACCCATAATTTTATTCATCGCCGCATTGCCCAAGAAACTAATTTCTATATCCATGCAGTCAATAATTTTAAAATCATGATTGTCAATGGCAGGTCCATGAAATGCGGGGGGCGTTGTGAAAATGTCTGTCTCCAAATTGGTTAGTACCACATGAAATCTCATAGTTTTGTTATCGACATGGGTGGTTGTGACACTGTGTTTGGTGTTGAATGGCTCAAGACTTTGGGTCCCTTTCTCATGGAATTTAAGGAATTAACTATGCAATTCAACCAGGAGGGCCACCAATATAAGTTTCAAGTCATCACAATAGGCCCCCCTAAGATCACTAATTCCCATCGCATGGAAATTCTCCTCAAAAAGGGTCATTCCAACATTATTGCACAACTCCATTCCATTCACGCCACTGAGACACCCTCTGTTGCACCAAACCTCCAATCCATCCTCTCCAAACATCAAGTTCTTTTTCCACTCCCCAGGGACTCCCTCCTTCCCGTGGTGTTCATGATCATTCCATTCCCCTTGTTCCCGATAGCCTTCCTCCCAATGTTCGTCCCTATCGTCATCCCTTTTCCCAGAAAAATGAAATTGAGAAATGTTTTCAAGAATTGCTCACCGTAGGCATCATCCATCCTATTATGAGCCCCTGTTATTATCATGTGATCATGGTACTTAAGAAAGAAGTCTCTTGGTGCATGTATCCTAACTTTCACTCCCTCAACAAACTTACCATCAAAGACAAATTTCCCATTCCTGTCATTGATGATCTCTTGGATGAATTGAGTGGTGCCTAGTTCTTTACTAAACTTGATCTTCATTTTGGCTACCACCAGATATGTATGAAAGAGGCAGACATTCCTAAGACTGCATTTGGAACTCATGAGGGCCACTATGAGTTTTTGGTCATGCCATTTGGCTTGTGTAATGCTCCCTCCACTTTCCAAATCCTCATGAATCATGTCTTTCATCCTTTTATCTGTCATTTTGTCCTAGTTTTCTTTGATGAAATTCTCATCTATAGTAAAACCTGGAAAATCCATATTTCTCATGTGGATCGAGTTCTACATCTAATATCTCAACACCAACTCTTCCTCAAGAAATATAAATGTGATTTTGGAGCCTTGAAAGTCAAGAACTTGGGTCATATTGTTGGAAAGTTAGGTGTCAGGGTGGATCCTAAGAAGATTGATCAAGCTATGCAAGATTGGCCTCACCCCAAGACTCTCAAAATATTGCGTGGTTTTCTAGGGTTAATAGGATATTATCACAAGTTTGTTAAGAATTATGGAAAGATTGTTGTGCCTCTCACTTCTCTCCTTAAAAATAATTATTTCACTTGGATGCCCACAACTGATCAGGCCTTTCAAGCCTTGAAGGTCACTGTGTGCACCACTTCGGTCCTGGCCCTTCCTAATTTCACAAAGACCTTTTTCCTAGAATGTGATGCTTCTAGGAGAGGAATTGGAGTAGTCCTTATGCAAGATGGTCAGCCTTTGGCCTTTACCAGAAAACAATTGTCAGAGTGACATTTGGGCCAATAAATTTATGAAAAGGAAATTTTGGCTATTTTTCATGCAGTAGATCTTTGGTGCCCTTATCTATTGGGGCAACGCTTCCAAATTAATATAGATCATCAAAGCCTCAAGTATTTTCTGGAGCAACGACCTTCCTCCCCAAAGCAACAAAAATGGGTGACTAAGCTCTTTGGATATGATTATGAGATCATTTACAAGAAAGGAAAGGAAAAGAAAATGTGGTTGTTGATGCTCTTTCAAGAAAATATGAATATGAAGGGTCCCTTTTTCCCCTCTCAAAATCCAATCCAAAATTTTGCGTCTGATCCAAAAATTGCAAGCCAATTCTCCAGCTTCCCCCGAGTACTCTTGGCACACTGATGAGATTCTATACAAAGGTCATTTGTATTTAAGTAAACAATCACAACTTAAATCCACGGTGGTTTATGAGCTTCATTCTACAATCCACAGCTGGGCACTCAGGGTTTACCAAAAACTATGATTGGGTCAAACGTTCTTTTTTCTGGAATGGTATGAAAGAGGACGTTCACACTTTTGTGGAATAATGTGATGTTTTTCAATGCAACAAGGGTGAAACAGTCAAAGCTCCTAGCACGCTACAACCACTTCCAATTCCACCCACTATTTGGAGGGACATATCTATGGATTTTATTGTGGGCTTACCTAAATCAGGAAATAAGTCATTCATAATGGTGGTTGTTTATCATCTTTCCAAGTATGCTCATTTTTGTGTACTTCAACACCCATTTACCACCTCCACTATGGCTCAAAGTTTCATGGATCATTTCTTCAAGCTTCATGGTATGCCTCATTCCATTGTTTCTGATCAAGATCCCACTTTCACCAACAATTTTTGTCAATAACTGTTCAGGCTATAGGACACCCAATTGCATCTCAGTACAACCTATCATCCCCAGACTGATGGTCAAACTGAAGTTTTCAACAAGTGTTTGGAGACCTATTTGAGGTGTTTTACATCTGAAAGGCAAAATTAGTGGGCTCAATGGTTACCACTAGTTGAATGGTGGTACAACACTTATTACCATACAACTACTCGCATGAATCCTTTTGAAGCAATATATGAACAGAAGCCACCTTCAATTCTCTCATACATGCCAAGTGTCTCGAAGGCCCAGGAGGTTTACCAAACACTTACAGTTCGAGAGGCTATTCTTCGTACCCTCAAAGAGAATTTGGTCATGGATCAGAATCGCATGAAGCAACAAGTAGATCAAGGTCGCTACGAACATCAATTTGTTGAAGGAGACTAGGTGTTTCTTCGACTGCAACCTTATAAGAAAACTTCACTCAAGGCCAACCATTGTCAGAAACCGGTGCCCAAATTTTATGGTCCTTATACAGTTCTCAAGCACGTGGGACAAGTGGCCTATCATTTAGCTTTTCCCATTCATTCTAAGCTCCATCCTGTTTTTCATGCCTCCTGCTTAAATAAGGTGATTGGAACTAAGTGCCAAAATCAAAACAGCCTTCCCAAACTGGATGAAGAAGGCTCCATCTGGTTGTAGCCACAAGCCGTTTTGGACCTGCACGAGCGTCGTCTTCATCAACACACCATCAAGGAAGTGTTAGTCTAGTGGAAAGATACAACTCCAATAGATGCCACCTGGGAGCCAACTACCATTATGCAATAGTTTCCTCATCTCAAGCCTTGAGGACAAGGTTGTTTTTAAGGGGGAGGGCATGTTAGGGACCTAACCTCCCTAACCCCTCACATAGGTAGAATAATATATTTCCATGTAATAAAGGTCAATATTAATAAGGCCTAGCAATAAGGAAGAATAAATCAAATGTAAGAAGACCTAATAGAGGCCTCTTCTTCAAGAAGGATCTTCCTCTAGATTGTTCTTTTAGATAGATAGATTTAGTATAAATAAGAGGAGATGGTATGAGAAGTTTTGTCTTGAGAATTATTGTGATAGGGTTCTTCTCTGCTAGAGGTTTCCCCCTCGAAGAGGCAAGCGAACATTGTTTCCCATCAATAAAAATATTATTTGGTGTTGTGGTTTCATCTATTGTGTTGTTTCGTTGTTATTATCTGCAATATTTTGTTTTCATGCTATTATAATAGATCTGGTACCTTACAAAATTTAGAAAGAAGGACAAGAAGCACCTGAAGATGAAACTAGTCTTGAATACATGGAGGTTGATGACATAATAGGGGATAACAACTGGGCTGAACATAGGATGATTGAGAGAACGACCATAGCTAAAGAATTGGCTTCCCAGGAGATGGAGTTATTTGAGGAGGAATCTGTCACTTTGAACCACGAAGCCTACAATAAGAATATAAAAAAGTTGTTAAGTGAAAAATTAAACTTGAGAAATAAAAATATTTCAGAAAAATGGAAATCAGAGATTGATTTCAAAGGGGTAAAACCCTTGAAAATCATTGAGTTTCATGAAGCAACCAATGAAGCCTTAAAATATTCCATTGCTGAGATATATAAGGAGAATTTTATCCTAAAGGAAAAAGTAAAAGAATTAGAAGAAGCTTTGCTTCCAAGGCCTTTGTTTTCCAAACCCATTGCTACTATACAACCATTGTGCAATCTCGAGGATGTACCTGAAACCAACTCCAAGTTGAAAGGTTCGTCCATTTTATTAATGGTTGTAACAAAATATATTGGAGATAACATTAAGAGAAGGATAGCCTTGATCCTTGAAATATGGAAGTTAGCAACCAATTCAACCACTCTCTCAACAAGGGTCTTGCATTTTAAAGAATACCTCCAAAAAGATTTGGAAAATGATGAAATATTTTATAAAGAGGAAGTGGATAGATTTTTGGTAAAGTAATTAAGTTTAAGTGATATACATAGGAGATAACAAAATATTCCTTCCAAGGCTTGTTTGAAACAAATAAATTCTTGTTGGTTAAAGAGAATTAAATGCTTGCAAGAGATGTTGTCTGAATGTGATGTTATAAATGCTAAAAGAGGAAATTTGTTTTTTAAACTTGTTGATTTGACTAAGGAACTAGAGGGCCCACACTTTATTATGGACTCAATTCTCTTATCAAAAGAGAAATTACAAGAGTAGTTGGACACCTTGAAATTTTCTTGTGATAATGAATTTAATGAGTCAATTGAATATTCTGAAGAAGAAGAGGAAAGGTGGTTAATCCAGTACATGAACAAGAATGAATATATTGAAGACATGCTCCATCAATTGAGCCTTGATCTTCAAGATATGTAAAATGAGTTATTTGAAACCAAGACTAAAAAATAGATAATGATTTCCCCCATGCGGGAGTATATGGAACAACGGTTAAGAAAATCCTTGGTTAAAATAACCAAAACTAATCAACAAGAATATGGTAATACAATTATGCCACCTCCAGCCCAACAATAACCTATTAAAGACATATCAACAAGAAGATAATAGCATCTTCCATCATAGTAATTCAAATAGTCACTTTGTTTTTCTCTCATCTCTTTTTCTTCTTTAGTTAGTAGTCATTTTTCCTTTATTCTTTCAAAATTTGTGAAAACCAAAGGCTGACCCCTCACTGTTTCCTTTTTGTCTTCCAAGCCTTTCCTTAATTTCATGGTTTGCGGGAGCTCAATCCTAGTCCTCTTTGAAGGGAAAATGTCATTTACTTTTATTTATGAACTCTTCATACATTATTACTTTTTAAAAGACATCCATTATTTTTTAGGTTCCCAGAGAACTACTCGAGACATTGCATTAGTGATTTCTCATATTTTCAATTTTAAGCATGAGATTTCAAATGTGTGTCTATCAAAATATTTTTGGATATTAATGGAATGATCATTTAAATTTCTCTGCCATATGTAGTC
>JZKD02S2388590.1:1021060-1031281 GCA_000966675.3 Picea glauca | reverse complement strand
TAACCACACTATCATATTAATAAAAACACACCATTGTTGCAGACCTCAAGATGAAAAGAGTATGGGGAGCTAGGACTCCAAGAGAGGGAAAGGAGGATAAGGGACTTATGAGAGGGGATTAAGATGGGGGGCTAAGCCAAGGAATATAATAAAATATTCCTTAAAAAGGTCCAAGCCTAAATAGTTGAAATCATGTTTGTTTTACCCTATGTACATGGATGTGAGGAAGTTCCCAAGAGAGTGGAAGTGGTTTCTCTTCTGCCATTTTTCATGCTATTTGCATGCATACTTAAGCCTCATGTTTAGTTTGTTTTGGGGGATCTTGGTCATTCATTCAAAATATTGTTGGTCTGGGGAGCGAACTGTGGAAAAAGAGTGGAGATGAAAATTGTTGTGGCTACTACCCTGTAAATCCTTGGTGGTTGGGGTGTGAAGAAGCATGTTGTTAGGCTTGTGGATAATTTCTTCTTGAGTGGGATAATTGCTTGGATAGGTTTCCTTGTGTGTTGGCCAAGTGAGTGCATGTAAAATCCTTTAGAGAAGTTGTGTGTTCTAGGTGCCACAAAACCTCAACGATGAAGACAAATATCTCATATGGCAAGATTGCTCAGTTATCTTACGCAAAACCAAACCTCCAAAGAGAAACATTAGTAAAGAAGATTGCACAGCCTTAAAGGACCTAAGGAATGATGAGAACTTAGTGATTCTCAAGGAAGACAAAGGTGGCACTACTGTCTTTATGAACCTTAGTGATTACAACAGGAAAATGAATGAACACCTTTCGCATAGTGGTAGCTATAGGAAACTTAGTTGCAATCCCATTACGAAAATTATAAGGCAGGTAAAGAAAGCCATCAATGATTCCAACCTAGACGAGGGAACTAAAAAATGTTTAACCCCCAACAACGAGATCACCCCTAGGATCTATGGTCTACCAAAAATTCACAAAAAATATATTTCTCTCAGACCCATAGTGAATACCATAGGTTCACCAACCTATGAGCTATCCAAACACATGGCTAAGATCCTTAGCCCCTTGGTAAGCCACACTGACTCCTTCATAAAAGACTCGAATGAATTCATTAAAATCATTAAAAATGAAAAAGTAAGGCCTCAAGACACCCTCGTAAGCTTTGATGTAGTCTCCCTTTTTACCAAGATCCCTTTAGATGAAGCTATCCAAATTGTCAAAGAAGTCATTGATCCAGAAATGACAAACCTAGCTGAAGTTTGCTTGCACTCCACCTTCTTTAGTTACCAAGGAGATTTCTTTGAACAAACCAACGGCGTAGCAATGGGTTCCCCATTGTCCCCCATTGTTGCCAACCTTTTCATGGAGAATTTTGAAAAGAAGGCCCTGGACTCCTTCCCCCTAAAACCATTAAGATGGAAAAGATTTGTTGATGACACCAATGTTCTCTGGCCCCACGGGAAAGAGGAATTACAAAAATTCTTTCAACACCTAAACAACATATCTGAAGATATAAAATTCATAATGGAGCTTAAGGAGAATGATAGCATCCCCTTTATAGATGTTCTTATCAACATGAGAAGTAATGGGGACCTAGGACATGTGGTTTATATAAAAAAGACCCACACAGAGAACTATCTCCACGCCAACTCCCATCACCACCCCAACTAAAAACTAGGTGTTCTAAAAACTTTAGCCACGAGAGCTATTAGAATCTCCGATGAAGCACACCTAGATAAAGAAACCGAGCACCTTACCAAGACTTTTAAGAACATAGGTTATAAACACAAAGACATTAAGAATGCAATAAACAAAGCCTTAGAAAAAGCCTGCGATAATCCCAATGTCCCAAAAGAACAGAACCCTAATAAAGGTGCCTTCCTTCCTTACATCAAAGGAATGACCGATAGGATTGCAAGAGTGCTCAGCAAAAAAGAGATTAAGACTTCCTTCAAACCACTTGAAACCATCAAACATAATATGAGATCCGTCAAAGACAAACTTGACCCCCACAAAGGCAAAGGAATCTACAAAATAGAGTGCTCATGCGGTAAATGATACATCGGTGAAATCGACCGCTCCTTCTAGATTAGGATAAAAGAGCATGGAGCTGAAATTAAGAATGAAGGCATCAGCACCTCTACCCTATCTGAACACTCCCTTACAAAAAAACACCATGTCTGCCTAGAAGACACCGCAATCCTCGCCAAAGAAAATCACCTCTTTAAACGACGTATAAGAGAAGTTATTGAGATCTGAAAACACCCTAGTAACCTAAACAGAGATAATGGGATAGAATCAAGTGAAAATTGGCTTCCCTTGATTCATAAAAATAATAATAATTAGCACTTTTTTAGGAAAACAATCTAATACTAAAAATAACCCTACCTAATTAAAAATCATTCCCTAATAAACTACACTTATTAGAATGAACTTTCTTAACAAAACTATCAATAGGAAAATTCACAAGTAAAAACATAAATCATAACAATTTAGGATCTAAATTATTTATCCTAATTAATAATCATRCCCTAACAATTAATTKAAATCAATTGGATATCCTAATTAATAATCATACCCTAACAATTAATTAACCCTAATCAATAATCTTACCCTAACTAATAAATAAACACTTATTAAAATAAACTTCTAATAAGACTACCATCATTATTATAACATAAACATTAATAGTTTATATAAGATTAATAAACTAATCCCAATAGATTCTTTAATTGACTTAAAAACTAGAATCTGTTAACACAGTTAATTATATTAATTAATTAAACATTGAATTAAAAATGAAACCCTAAAAAAGCTTAAATAAAGATTAAAAATTTTCTAAATGAACATAGCCGACACCAGGTCTCCTTTCACATTTATTATTTAATACCATATCTTATCTTCATTTTAAATCCAGACTTCATGTCCTGAAGATGGATCCTGATTTGGATCTGAAACGTCGACGATCTATTGACAAGACTGTGGCTAATCCGATCACTTCTGAAAATCCAAACCACAAAAATCTCATTAATCAGGTTTGACATTATCAGTCACTATGGAGTGTGCAAACCATAAATTGAGAGTTAATCCAACCACTAATTCTTATTGATGCTTATGCTTCCCATACTTAGGACAAAGGTGGTCCTCAAACCATTCCACCCAAGGTTTATCATACCATAGGACACTAATCCATAAGGCCATATTTAATGTATACACTTCTCTTAATAAATCCCTTGGGAAATGATTTCTATACAAGACTAAGTTATTAATAAAGTTTGTATTTTGTCAAAGACTTCAATTTGAACTTTAATGTTGTAAATTTGATATTTTATAAATGTGACTTCCATTCTAAAGTAAATATTTATATGCCAAACTTGGGCAGCGTTTGGACAACGTTTTCCATAGCTCTGCATAAACCCTAACCCTTCTTTGCTCTAAGGATCCCTAGCCGCCACATGCTCCCTATGGCCTCATCAAGAGGGGTACCTAGTGGCCCCCTCCGCCTCCGCCTCCTTCTGTAGACATTGCAATGTTCTCCTCTCTAATTGCAGGTCTCCCTAAGCATCCAAAGCAAGTACAATCAAAGTTTGTCAAGAGGTTGGATGATATTCCTTTAGTCCCTATTCAAGATGGATCACAATCGCTGGCCCTCATATTTTCTGAATATGGACTAGTAGTTCAATTTATGGGGCTCTGGCCTTCCCCAAGATTAGTTCTCTTTGGTTGTAGAAGAACTGAAATCCAAACCTAACAAGCATAATGTCTCATTCATTCTATGGTAGGGGTTTTTTCACATTTCTTTTTGAGAAAAAAGAAGACATGGATCTTATCTTTAGAAGCAAGACATATTTCATGGGAGCCCGAGGGTTATACCTCAATAGACATACTCCATATTTCAATCCTGAGAATGATACTCGTTCTATAGTTTCAGTATGGGGTTGCCTCTCTTTTTTTCCCCTTCACTGTTGGAATGATGAAACCCTTCGGGCCATTGGAAACTCACTCAAGACTTACAATGACCGTGCAGAACCCAAATATAATCTGCAGGCCTATGCATGAATCTTTATTGAAGTGGATCTGGAGAAAGTCATCCCAAAATCCATCAAGCTAACCTTGGACAATTGGACCTATCTGTAAGAAGTGGACTATGAACAAATCCCCTTCAAATGCAAAAGTTTCCATGAGTATGGCCACTTTTCCAAAAGTTTCCCCAAGGCCCTTGTGGAACAACCTCAAGCAGAGCATCCATAGGTATGGAAACAACCCAAAAGAATAAGACAGGCAAGTCGAAAAGGAACACGAGAAGGTAAATCCCCCCAGCCAAAGGGAGCTCCCCTCAATCAAAATTTGATCCTTTTAGTAGCTATGATCCACAAAGGAACTACATGATCCCTTATTCTTGGAGTTGGTAGCTGCCTCATGGAACTGTTGGATTAAGGGGTCTCCTGTTCACATTTGGGAGAAAACGATTAAAAGCACTAAGCTTTCCATTAGAGATTGTGTTAAACAGAAATCATTAGATGAGAAAAGGGAAGCACAGGAATTGGAAGGTAAAATGGAAGAAACAAGAATAAAACTAGAGAGAAGTCATTTCTCCCATGCTATTTTAAAAGAGTAGCAAGAGGTATTGACCAATTATTAGAAAGTTTTAAAGGCAGAAGAAGAGGATTGGCGTCTAAAATCCCAAAGTATCTGGATCAAAACACTAAGTTTTTCCATTGTCAGGCAAAGGAGAGATTGTGGAAAATAAGAATCATGGAGTTGAAGGATGAGTCTTACAGATCTTTTTCAGGTCAGCATCAGTTAAAGCAAGTTACCCATTCTCATTTTGAAGATCTTTACAGGGAAGAGGGAACGAGAGATTTGGAGGTGCAAGAAAATATTCTATCAAACATCCCTATGCTTATAAGGGATGAAGACAATGCAAAGCTTATTAACCTAGTGACAGAGGAAAAGGTTTTTTGGGTGATTCAACAAATGAATCCTGATAAGGCACATGGATCAGACAAATTTTCTGCTTATTTCTATATTGTTTATTGGCATATCATTAAAAAGGATTTGGCCCGCATGATTCAGTATGTTCAAAAGTCCGCTAGGATGGGGGGCAGTACCGACTCCTCCTTTCTTGACCTCATCCCCAAAGAAACCAACCCCTCCACCTTTGCTCGCTTTCATCCCATCTCCTTGTGTAATGTCTCCTATAATCTTATATCTAAAATCATTGCAATTAGAATCAAGCCGATCCCTACCAAATTAATATGTCCTAACCAAGGGGGGTTTGTGGAAAAAAGACAGATGATAGAAAACATTTTGATTGTTCAGGAGGCCATTAATTCTAGAAAAATAAAATGTGAAAAGAGGATGATCATTAAACCTGATATGGAAAATTCATTTGATAGGGTTCAACATAGTTTTCTTTTTGTTGTCTTAACCATATTTGGGTTTGGAGTGGATTTCATAGCATGGATTTCAGCTTGCATCTAGGAGCCCCAGGTTGCACCTTTGATAAACGGTAGGCCTGCCTCCTTCTTCAATATCTCAAGGGGCCTTCACCAAGGATTCCCCCTCTCTCCCCTTCTCTACATTCTTATGGTATAATCCTTAAGCATGAATTTAGAGCATGCTCGGACCTCTAAGTGAATTCCAGGCATTAAGATCTCTCAGGGAGTCAAAAGAGTTAACCACTCCCAATTTGCAGATGACACGCTTCTCATGGGAAGGGGATTCTACAATCATAGCAAAATGATTCAAATAAATACTCACATATTTCATGAATTCATATGGAGGCAAGATAAACAGGAAAAAAATTCATCTATACATTTGGAACATAAACCACAAAATGACTCTAGGCATAGCAGACATTCTACAATTTCCCTTGAGTGAAAATTGGACATATTTTAAATATTTGGGGATTCCAATCTGCTCCAAAAACCTCCCTAACTCTGCTTGGTTCCCTATTTTGGAAAAAAATAAAGGATAAATTCATACAATGAGGCTCTCAATGGTTGAATCCATCAAGTCGAGTGGTGTTAATAAAGGCAGTTATCTCAGCATTACTGGTATTCCAATTTTCCTCCCGCCTGGCGCTGGTCGACATCAAGTTTGCAGTGTAAGAGATCAGGAAGTTTTATGGTTGGGTGGAAATTCAAATTCAAATAGGTTGTCGCTAGTAAACTGTTAAATTGTCCGGGAACATAAGTGGCAAGGGGGGCCTTGGGTTACTAGATCCCACTTTATCAAACCTTGCTTTGGGCGCTAAAATCCTTTCGCGACTGGTCTCTGACAAAGCAGACTGGTGGAAGAAATTTATTTGGCACAAGTATATTTTGAGGGACCGATTAATAAGTCTTGATTCCCATAATGTCTGAGGTCCGGCTTCTCCAATTTGGAATTTGATGAAGGTTTCTCTCTCGCTTATCTAGAATGGAAAAATGAAAAAATGAAAAAATGATTAATTTTTGGATGGATGGAATCATGGGGAATCCTCCCCCGGGGAAGGATATTTCCTTAAGTCTGTTGGTTAGTTGGTTCTATTCCCATAACATTAGAACATTAGCTGACATATCCATGTAGAGCCAGACGGGGTCCTAGAAAGGTTGGAATTTGGAGATCCTTCCTAGTCGGTTTCAAGATCTTTTTCAACTTGTTTTCCAGAAGCTCCCTAGATGTTCCCCCTCTCATTGATCGATCAAGGATTATCGAGGTTGGGGTTTAAGACTCTACTCAGTAAAATCAAGATACAACGCACTTCTGGCTCATTCTAACCTCCCCCCTAGGTCCTCTTTATGGTCTAAAATTTGGCAATCAGATCGTCTTCCCAAAGTTAATCTCTTCTGTTGGACCCTAGCCCATGGAAATATATTGGTGGGGGGCAATATGAAAAAGAGGGAATTTATGGGACCCTTTAGATGTGTTTTATTCCAACAGGAGGAGGAAACAATTGATCATATTTTCCTAGAATGTCCATATGCACAGGTTTTCTAGTGGCACTCTCTTCTCAAACTTCACCCTCTTATCAGCCGCTCAACTTCTATTGCTACTTTGTTCAGTCATTTGAACTCCTCATATCAAGGTACATACAAAAATAAGTCAGTCTCTAAATATTTCCTCTTGACTATTCCAAAATTTGTCACGTGGAAAATATGTCTTATGAGAAATAGATCAATCTTTTCAGATGTCCTGCTGCCTCCAGAATTCATAGAAAACAGGAGCAAAGGCTTTTGATTTAACACTTGCTCCTAAAATTGAAAAAGATATCAGTTAGTCAAAATTTGCAGGCTGAGGAAGAATGGTTGAAATCTCTACACCCCTCTCAAACTGTATCAGGATCTTTCTCGTCCCCTCCCCTTTGTCCTTCTCTCCCTCCCAAGTGGTAGTTGCGGCTCACCAAGGAGGATTTTTCCTATTGGTTGGGAAAGCATGACTAGAATATACTATGTTTTTATGGTGCCTCCAAAGTAAATCCCGGGGTGGTAGGTGTGGGTGGGGTCATCCAGGCCCTAGGAGAAAATCAAATAACAACCTTTTCTTGGAGCTTGGGGGTGGCCTCAAACAACTAGGCGGAAGCTTATGCCCTTTTACAAGGCCCTTGTTTAGCTCGACATAAGTCAATGGCGTCCCTCTCAATTCTTGGAGATTCTAAAGGAATTATTTCTCATCTTAGAAAGCACTCTTTTCCTAAGGATATGAAACTCAAAAACATTTTCATTAGGATTTACAATGAATTAGAGAGTTGGCTTGATATTCAAATTTTTCATGTGCTTAGACATAAAAACATGATTACAGACGCTCAAGCAAATCTAGCCATCCAAGAGGCAATGGGAACTCTTCGCATAAATGATCAAGTCTACCATGTTCAGATCCCCTAGTGGATATAATTTATCCATCTTTACCAATGGACATAACATCATCTTTTTATTTAGGCCCTGCATGGCCTAGGTCTCACTCCAACTCTTCCAATATAAGATAAAGACCCCATTGTCTTCCTACATCACATCTCCTTAGTGATCAATGGACACGTCGGCCCTGCTCCAAGCACATGACAAGGAGTCATGAGGTACAAAGCCTCCCGCATGTTTCATCATCCCAAGCCTTTGCTTCAAGTTGGGTGTGTTCTCTTGCATGGATTCATGTACACCTCTATGACACTTTGTATGCTCCAACATTCATGGATTTGGTACCCTTATTGCATTTTGTTTCATCATCACCCTGGAAGTTATCCTCATCCATTCAATTCAATCATAGTTTGTATCTCCAGATGGAGGCCTGTAGCAGGTGGTAAATTGTTCGATGTATGTTTCCATATCTGACTCAATTGCCTTCTCAGGTGTGGTGGCTGATAGTGGGTACATCCTTGTGCCCATTTCAAGCAAAGATATCGAGGTTTGAAATTAATCACCCACAACATTTGGAAATTAAATTGACATTATTCCACAACGACCCAGTTAATTATTTGACACTATGTTTAGGCAGTGCCACGAGTCAGCCCAACATCATCCTAGTTGAGATGGAAAATCATTATAGGGTACACGCTAGGAGCCGTAGGGATAGTCTAGACGATGAACTTGCAGAATTGGAACATATGGTGCAGGTCATTCTAATCAGGCTTGATAATCTCTCAGCTCAGTTTGTGCAACATATGGATCTGTTGATTGAAAAGCACACAAGACAACAACGAATTGAGGATGAAGTGGGTGCCATCATATCAGAGGTAGAGGAGGTTCGTCACCATCATGTGCAATTAGTTTCCACCATTACTCCCTGAGGAGTCTTAGAATAGGCGTCTTCCCCACTGTCGCCTCGTGAAGTTCCAGACTTGAATCGGCCACCCACGCTAGAAGCCTTAGATTTGAAAAAAAAAGAGTTATAGTTCTATCACTTTTTCCTATGCAGTTTTTTTGTATCCTGTTCCTCGACACATTATATTGTTCATATAGTTGGAATTGTCATGGATTTAGTACTACATTAAGCCTGTAGAGGATGGTGTTTTTTTAGCAGTCAAGGAGCCTGTTTTTCGCAAATTGGTACATGACTCTATCAACATTGTAATGCTCTGCACTGTGAGTCTTCTCACATCTTTTGATTCAATATAAATTTATCCAGTTTCATTCGAAAAAAATAAAAATCCCTTGGGAAATATTTCTCCTTTTAGCAAAAACGGGGTTGTAGCCTTGAGCTACAACAAATTTCTCTAGTGAAATTGACCTAAAGACTTGGTCAAAGATAACTAATGGCCTAAGATTACCAATGTCTTCAAACTATGCAATGAACAAAATTAGGTGAGTAGATCCTAGATTTTACAGGTTATTATGCAAAGTACTAACCAATGTCAATGCATAAAGTAGATACAACTATTGTAGATATAAATAGATGTATTATGTCTATGTTAAATGATTCTAAAATGTTTAATGTAATGTCTTGTATTAATCTTTGAAGTGTAGTTTTCCTTAATTGGAATAATGAAGGACGATATAACTCGATTTGTGTTCGGTGATAGTTTTGTCAATTTGAAGAGATTTATCAAATAACCTTTGTATTGCATCTAAATGTGCTAGTTCTACAACCCAATATGATAGAGATGTTGTCACATATGTGGGTAACCCTTATGTCTTCATATGTCACTTTCAAAAAAATATAATACTTATAACAAATAATAACAATAATATCTATTAGCCAAAGATACATACAAATCAAAGTAAGTATGTACATGAAATAGATAGAGAGATTTAGTATGTACACCTAATACAAAAACTACTATATAGAAAGATGAAAAGAAATACTAAATTTAGACATAAATAGAAATACTATAGATATGATATATCTCAACTATAATCAAAACTATATTTTTAGGTATCCATATTTGCATACTTTTTGAATTTGAGTTTTATTAAATTAAATGAAATTACAACTAGCCTAAATTCATTTTAATGATTTTAAAACACCCAATTTTATTTTACTCTTGTTCTTAATTAATATCATATCTTAATTTGTACATTAATAAATATATATCATATTTTTACATACTAATAATTATTTATGTGGTTAATGACCTAATAAAATATCTTTAAGAATGCCTAATATTATGAACATGTATAAATATCCTAAGAAATGTTCACAAATATTTTAAATATGCACAATCGTTTATATTATTAAAGGATTGAAGAAGCTACAGAAGTATTTAAGTATTTCCATAAAGAAACCATTCTATTCATGGCCAAAGCCACCACCATTGGGTTTCTTGTAGTTTTGAA
>JZKD02S2388590.1:993450-1020674 GCA_000966675.3 Picea glauca | reverse complement strand
TGAAAAAATTGGAAAGATTAATTTTCACATTATCATTTTACCAAATTAATTTTTTCCATCACTCTACCTTTTCCATTCCAATAATTTGATGCAAGTTGGAGTGTTTCTTTGGCAATCTCTTCAATGAGCACTCTACTATCTCCAATAATTCAATTGTAGGGATTGTTTTGTCATTCCACACATCATGAGGTCCCACCATACTCTATAGATTCTGACACCATTGTAGATCCAAGCTCTCTAACAATGGAAAGCCACGACTCCCAACCTCTAACTCCCTTAGCTCACGACACCACCCTATTGAAATTTTCCTTAAATTAGGTAGCTTCTCTAATCCAAATATTTTCAACAACCCACAATCATCTATGTTCAAATCTTTAAGTTTGGGCATTACTTCGTCATTGATCACACCAGAGGGTCCCACTATAGTTTGAAACTTGTCTAGGATATAAAGATGCAAGTTCTCTAACACTGGAAGACCGCCACTCTCAATTTCCAATGCTTCAAACTCCCCACAACCATTTATAACTAACCTCTTTAAACTAGCTAATTTCGTCATTCTCAATCTCTTCAACGAACTACATTACCTTATCTGTATATCTTCGAGTTAGGGCATTGTTTCTTCACTTGACACAACATACGATCCCACCATACTTTCTAACTTGTCTAGATGGCCAAGTTCCAACCTTTTCAACATTGGAAAACCCCCACCTACAATTCCATTCCCAATTTCGCACACCGAAGCTCCCTAAGTTGGGAACAAAAGTACAAGGATAAAGTTCTCAAATTTTGAAACTGATAAATGCAGTTGGGTAAAATTACCCCCTGATACTCCTCCAAGAAAAAAAAATTCCAACTTCTTCACATTCGCCATGTTTAAGGGAAAAATATCCTCCACTATATCATCTCTATCTGCATCGTAGAGGAACGCTACATGTAACCTTCTTAGATCCGTCCATGTAGGCACAAATGATCAAGTCATTTAACTGTCGAAGGGCATTGTGCATTCATTGAGTTGGGTCTATAGGGCGTTTTGGCATAAGAGTCAAGGGTCAAGCATAACACTGTTTTTCTTCGTGACATGGAGGATGAACTGGTATCGTCTTGGAATAATGCATCAGTTAGTCTCATGACCAAACTAGGGTATGAGGGGCTTATTTACAATGTCTTGACAGGTGAAAGACAATGGTGGTGGTATGTAGTCTAGAAGTTAATTTGTCCGCTGAAAGTGCATGTTTTCATGTGGTTATCCTTGGCCAACAGAATCCTGACCTGAGATAATGGGATAAAGCGTGGATGGTAGAGTCCCAATAGATGTATTCTATGCAAGGTGGAAGGGGAGACAATTGGTCATTTGTTTGTGGCTTGCTCCTTTGTCAAGGTTGTTTAGCAAGAGGTTCTATCCTCTTTTAATTGTCTTGGTGATTAGAATCGAGATTCCCTGGATCTTTGTTTTAGATTGTGGCTTTCAAATCCCTCACTTAAGTCCTTCATATCCCTTCTATGCTATGTAATCTGGGGAATTTGGTTTTTCAGTAATTGTGCAATTTTTTAGGACAAAGGTGGATGGGCTTCTTTGGTGGCGCATAGAATTAGAATAGCGTACAAAGAAGTGAAAAAGAAGCCAACAAGAAATTCAGTTAAGTTATTGTGCCCTCCCTTTACATTTTCAATAACATGGAGATATTTCAATGGCGCCTTCTAGCGAGATGCAACAAGTTGTGGTGCTAGAGCATTTATTTAGCTTAACTATTCTCATTATTTCTCTCTGAAACTTGGTGTAGGAGGAGGAACATACATTCGTGCAGAGCTAATAACTCTATGGTTAATGATCAAATTCTCTTTGGAAAAGGGCCTAACGAATTTGCAAGTAGTGGGGGATTCCAAGTTGATTGTGGATTGGTTAACAGGCCATGCTCACTTATTTGTCTTAGGTTTTCTACCTTATTAATGACGCATTAGAGATTCACATGAAGCCTATTATTCTATTTCCATCTCCCACATCTACCGAGAATTTAACCATGGGGTCTATTCCCTTGCTAAGGAGGCTTCGACGTTACTGGAAGTTCAATTGGTGAGTAAAGAGCATCGAGGTGATGAGGAGTCTCCAAAATATATCTGCTCCATTTTTTGATGTAGATCTTCTCTCCTAGTCTGGAAATATATGTTGTAAGGTCCTTTTTGGACTTAGGTTTTTGTTTAAGTGTGGGTTATTATGATGGGTGTTATGTGTTTCAGTTTAGTTTTGTTTATACTGTTTTTAGTATTTTTCTTTCTTTAAGCTCTTCGAAGTTTGTATAATTCCAATATAGTTTCGAAACTCTATAGGAACTAAACTCGAACTGATAGGATCTGTCTTAATGTATATTTTGATTTCTCTTTTGAAATATAAAATATACAATAGATGGATGTGATGATAGTAAAGTACTTCTTGATAAGATGGTTATGCTATTAATGGGATGTATGCTAGAGTAGTTAGAGTCACTTCCTCTATTCTATTAATTGGTCTTTATCTATCTTAAGGTTCTTGCAATGAGAATTGCATGAGACTTTCCCTATAAACTAGGGATTGATCTACTAACACTAAATTAAAACACCTATGTTGGACACCTATGTGGACCTTGGTTTGTGTTTTGAGCCAAAATTTGGTTCCATTTCTATGACCCAACCATGTTAAGCACAAGACTTTTGTAGTATGAAAACGGTTTCACCTACTTAGACCTACTATAAGATTCATTCTATGAATAGAGAGACATGTTATTCAAAAAATATGAAGCTACATTGATTGGGTGGGATGCAATGAAGTTTAAATATATCCTACCATTCGAAGATATCTATGTTATTTTCTAGGTGGACTTTGTAGTAAATTTGTATGAGTGGTTGTGAAGTGATGTCAGTATGGGATGCTCACGACCGTACCCCCAATCGTGCCCTCCTGCTCTCAGGATCGTTCTTTTCCTTCTTCTGCTGAGCCAAAGTGGCTCTTTTGTGATTCCCTCAGGAATCACTTATCCAAACATGACCCAATCCACAAGTCCTTCCCTGTCTCGTCCACAGTCTAATGCACTCACCATGAACTTTTCCCCGACTCTGTATCGGATGTCAGGGTTTCGGCGTTTACGCCGTCGAGAGTCACTATACTCTCCGACTCCCGGTCCTCTGATTCTCCGATGAGCTCTTGACTCCTACACGCTAGCCCTTCTGGCTAGACTTCCTGTCTACGATGACCCCGTCTCCGTGATCGTGGCCTTACCTCGCGATATCGGAACCTCGCGGCTCGCGATATCGAGCCCTTGATTTTTCGACTCTCGACACCCGATGTGTCGAGGTGCCGATGTGCACGTGAGTCGACCTCGCATCCTCGCTACTCACGGGGTTAAACAACTTCTATGTCGACTCCCGAGGCCCGAGATGCCGAGACTCCGAAGAGCTCGCGTCACCTGTCACGTCACCCTGCTATGACCCACTCTGCTTACGTCATCTCAGGATGTCGCACCTCGCAACTTCGCGACTCCCGCGCCCAAACTTCCTAGTCTTTTCTTGCGAGGTCCCGAGACCCGATCGCACATGCAAATCCAACGATTCTCCCGATCTGGATCCAATGGCTGTCTCCGCCTCGTGCCTCGTGTTCTTGCGACTTTGTGTAACCAATGTTTGGGCTTTCCCTCGGCGAACTCCCGAGCTCGTTAGATCTGTCCGATCTCTACCACGTCCTGCCCAGATGGACGGTTCCGATCTTTGTCAGGACTTCTCTCTCCCTGTCTACGAGGGCTTAACTTCCTCGCAGCTTCTGCAGATCCGACGACGGTCAGGTATCTGCCCCAGATCTGACGGCTCAGATAATCCTCCTCGTGTGCTCCTCCTCTAGAGGTTAAACTCTGCACAACTCCTCCCGATCCGATGATTGTCGGGATTTCTAGGTGAGATCTGAATGTTGTCGGTCTTCTCCCGATGTAGGCTCCTCTTGAGCTTCTTGCTGGACGTGAACTCCTCAACGGTCCAGATCTGCTTTGCTGTCGATCTGACGGCCGACGCTTCTCCTCCTAAGATTCTTGCGCTTCTTCCTGCCTTGGGAGAAATTCACTCTTCCAAAGGTCTCAGCCTTTGTTGTCTTTCTCCTCTACGAGCTCCTTGATTTCGAGCCTCGCCGCGCGTATGAAACACTGCCCTTCCTGAGATTGTTCTTCTCGAATCCTTAAAGGATTCCGGCGTCTGCTCTCCTGCGGATTCTTCGTGCGTACACAATGTACTATCTCTTCTGAGCTTCCGCAACCACTCAGACCCCTTGGGGGATTTCGCCTTCTTTCTCCCACAGATGGAGAAGGAAATGGATGCCCTCCTGTCTATCCTTCGCTCAAGCGACCCTCTCGCTGAGTTCTTCTGGGTGTTAATCCACTCAATGAAGGTCCCTCAGTGAACTCTTCCTTCAGCTCCAGAACTCAAAGAGTTCTCTGCTCTCCTGTGCCTGCTTGCACGCTTTCCCAACACCCTCCTGGCGGAGTCTCTTCGCTACATAACATTCAGTAGTTTTGTCTCCTTTATCCTGGGCCTCTATGCACCTGCTCGATGCCCTCCTGGCAGAGCTCCTCAGAATCTTCAGTGATTCTGGTCTTTTGAACTCACAGCAGAGTTCTTCTTCCAACTGCACCACCGTGCATACGCTCGATGCCCACCTGGCAGAGCTCCTACAGAATCCTCAGTGATTCCGTCTGCAACTGTGTCTCAGATACACAGCTCTACCTCCAAGGTATTCAACAACCTTGAGGTCTTCTTCCCGAGTCGATGACTTCAGTCCTGTGCCTCAGCACATCTTTGTCTGACCCCGCAGAGTTCAGAAGTAGACTCTTGCACTGGTATTCAGAGACCACAGCACTCTGTCACGCCCTCATGGCATGAAACCTCAAAGACCCTCTCCTGAAATCAAAAAAAACTCCTGCAAAATGCATCCAAATAACATACATTCACACCATATTCAAAGAACACATACAGACATGCATATAAGACAGAATAATGCAGGAAAAATTGCTTCTCTTATATTAACAAATGGCAAATGCCTGTAAATTACAATGTGTTCTCGAGCTCTCCCGACTCTTCTCTCTTCTACCTGACTTACTTCAAAATGAGATATCAAAATCTCTTTTACATGAGGCGGCTCAATCGAGCGCTTCCCTCCTGACTTCAGCTACCCTAATAAATTACATTTAAGGGTTGTCTATTCTATTATCCAGAACTAGATCTCGGCCATCTAAACATTAATGACCGAACTACCTAATGCCTGCCCAAAGGCACGGCTCTCATGGATCACCAGCCTAAGCATTAAATTACATTCATTTTTAAATTTGATCGAGGACTGCGCCTCTTCCTTCAGCGTTGAATGCGTGCGCACTGATGTGGCTGGCTGGTTGGCTGACTACGTGGAGAGATGCTCCTGCATCATACTCCACAGCTACAAAAATCATGAGCTCCTACTCATGATATTCCCCGGTAAGGGGTTGGAAATCATCCTAAATCCCAAACAAATCTGTGGAGCTTTTCATCCGCTCCAATCTGCTGCTGTTGCTGCTTCCGCTGCGTTGTTGCTGCTGCTTCTTCCCTTCTGCCCAGCTGCTCCCTGCTGGCAGTGCCTGCTGATTTCAACATCAGTTCCCTGATGTCCTTTATCACCTCATCCAGTTGCTCCAGTGGCTGGTCCTGTTCTTGCAGTCTCCCCAGCTGCAAAAATTTTTGGCCATTGGACAGATCACCATGATCTCCCATGCCATTTTCTTCATCAGTTTCCAACTTCCCCTGTTGGATGTGCACGCCCTGCATTTTTATCCTTTTCTCCAGGGCTTCAATCTGATCCCATAGATCAGTAAAACATATGTTGTCTGTCTCCTCCTTTCCTACTTCTGCAACCTCCTCTGTTGCATTTTGTTCAGCTTCAGGGCTGAAACTATCGAGCCATTCCTCAGAATGATCACCATCCTTTATTGCTTCTTCGACTGTCAGCTCCAATGCTATAGCTCTTTCAGCTTCTTGGCTGAAAGTAATGGGCCATTCCCCAGAATGCTCATCTGCTTCTTCTTCCGCTGCAAACTCCCCTGTTGCAGCCTCTTCAGCTTCAGTGTTGAATGTGTTGATCCATTCCTCAGAATGCTCACTCTCTTGTTTGTCCTCTTGGGAAGCTTCTAAAGTCTGCTCCAATTCTTCTTCTTCGACAGTCATCATCAGTTGTGACTGTTCCTCTGTTGTTGCGCCATCTACAACAGAATTTTCTGCCTCCTCTTGGGAAAACGGTAGGAAAACTTGTATTCCCCCAATCATCAATATACCATCCTGATGTTCCTCCTCTTTTGTCAATTGCACCTGCTGATTTAAATTCATCCTTGAATTTATGATACCCTCAGATAGTCTCACCTGCTCTGTCAGCTCCTCAGGCTGATCCAATTTCATCTGCTCATCCCTGCCCACCTAGCAGTATGGGATGCTTCCGTTGCTGCTTCCCTGGCAGACCATGAGATCAACTGATCCCATCTTCATCAACACTCCTTGTTGAACTAAACTCTTCTCTAAGTCCATGAGACCTCCAGACAGTCTCAAATGTTCATTTCTGCTCTCCTGGCAGTTCAATACACTTCTGCTACCCTTCTGGCAGTCTTCGAGACCCTGCAGTGATCTCCTTTCATTGCCCTCCTGGCAATGGGAAACTCCTTCACTGTCCTCATGACAGTCTGTGAGATCGTCAACTGATCTCAACTCGTTGCCCTCATGGAAAAATGGAATTTCTAGTCTGCCCTCCTGGCAGTCCTTGAGATCCTCAGATGATCCCAATTTATCTTCCTCATCATCCCAATCATCGAGACCCTTTACGGTCTCTGGCCAAAAGTAATCAATCATCTCTTCCTCTGTGGCCTTGAGGTTTTCAGCATACCTCAACCATTTCTTCAACAGCCTGCACTGTCTCCTGACCATCAGCTGTCTGACTAGCCACTTTGCCTTTACCTTCTGCATGGGCCACTCGTGCACCCATCTTGGCTTCTTATTCTGCCGCATCTTCATTTCGAGCTCCTCCATCTCCCACTTTATATCAGTGAACTCTTTATCCATCTCTGCTGCACTCATAAGCTTTGAGCTCTTCCTTTAAGCATGCTTATGGCCTTCAATAGCCATGCTGCTGTGTCTATCTACCTCCCTGGCAAATCTTCTACTATCACTCCTACAATCCTGAGTGTTCAACTTCATTCCCTCACAGTCCTGCTGATTGTCTATGGATTGTTGCCTACTTGCAAGCTAGTCCTTACAGAGTCTCCAGCAACTCTGTCTTTCTTCCACATCCTCTGTTTGCAATATACAAACATATTTCCCGCTCTGATGCCACTTGATGTGTATCAGAGTGTTTCATTCCTCATTCTCCTCCTCCCTCTTGCCTGAAGTATACAGACAAGAATCTATGCTCTGATACCACTTGATGTCAGTATGGGATGCTCACGACTGTACCCCCGATTGCGCCCTCCTACTCTCAGGATCGTTCTTTTCCTTCTTCTGCTGAGCCGAACTGGCTCTTTTGTGATTCCCTCGGGAATCACTTATCCAAACATGACCCAATCCACAAGTCCTTCCCTATCTCGTCCACAGTCTCCTGCACTCACCGTGAACTTTTCCCCAACTCTATATCGGATTTCGGGGTTTCGGCGTTTACGCTGTCGAGAGTCACTGTACTCTCCGACTCCCGGTCCTCTGATTCTTCGATGAGCTCTCGGCTCCTACACGCTAGCCCTTCTGGCTAGACTTCCTGTCTACGATGACCCCGTCTCCATGACCGTGGCCTTACCTTGCGATATCGCAACCTCGTGGCTTGCGATATCGAGCCCTTAATTTTTCGACTCTCGCCACCCGATGTGTCGAGGTGCCGATGCACACGTGAGTCAACCTCGCGTCCTCGCTACTCATGGGGTTAAACAACTTCTCTGTCGACTCCCAAGGCCTGAGATGCCGAGACTCCGAAGAGCTCGCGTCACTTGTCACGTCACCCTGCTATGACCCACTCTGCTTACGTCATCTCGGGATGTCATGCCTCGCAACTTCGCAACTCCCGCGCCCAAACTTCCTAGTCTTTTCTTACGAGGTCCTGAGACCCGATCGCACATGCAAATCCAACGATTCTCCCAATCTGGATCCAACGACTATCTCTACCCCGCGCCTCGTGTTCTCGCGACTTTGCGTAACCAACATTTGGGATTTCCCTCGGCGAACTCCCGAGCTCACGAGATCTGTCCGATCTCTACCACGTCCTGCCCAGATGGACGGTTCCGATCTTTGTTGGGACTTCTCTCTCCCTATCTACGAGGGCTTAACTTCCTCGCAGCTTCTGCAGATCCGACGACGGTCGGGTATCTACCCCAAATCTGATGGCTCAGATAATCCTCCTCGTGTTCTCCTCCTCCAGAGGTTAAACTCCACACAACTCCTCCCGATCCGACGAATATTAGGATTTCTAGGTGAGATCCGATGACTGTCAGTCTTCTCCCGATGTAGGATCTTCCTGAGCTTCTTACTGGACGTGAACTCCTCAACACTCCAGATCTTCTTTGCTGTCAATCTGACGGCCGACGCTGCTCCTCCTGAGCTTCTTACGCTTCTTCCTACCTTGGGAGAAATTCACTCTTCCAAAGGTCTCGGCCTTTGTTGTCTTTCTCCTCTGCGAGCTCCTTGATTTTGAGCCTCGCCGTGCGTATGAAACGCTGCCCTTCCTGAGCTTGTTCTTATCGAATCCTTAAAGGATTTCGGCGTCTACTCTCCTACAGATTCTTCGTGCGTACACAATGTACTATCTCTTCTGAGCTTCCACAACCACTCATACCCCTTGGGGGATTTTGCCTTCTTTCTCCCACAGATGGAGAAGGAAATGGATGCCCTCCTGGCTATCCTTCGCTCAAGCGACCCTCTCGCTGAGTTCTTCTGGGTGTTAATCCACTCAATGAAGGTCCCTCAATGAACTCTTCCTTTAGCTCCAGAACTCAAAGAGTTCTCTGCTCTCCTGTGCCTGCTTGCACGCTTTCCCAACGCCCTCCTAGCGGAGTCTCTTTGCTATAGAACATTCAGTAGTTCTGTCTCCTTTATCCTAGGCCTCTATGCACCTGCTCGATGCCCTCTTGGAAGAGCTCCTCAGAATCTTCAGTGATTCTGGTCTTCTGAACTCACAGTAGAGTTCTTCTTCCAACTGCACCACCGTGCATACGCTCGATGCCCACCTGGCAGAGCTCCTACATAATCCTCAGTGATTCTGTTTGCAACTGTGTCTCAGATACATAGCTCTACCTCCAAGGTATTCAACAACCTTGAGGTCTTCTTCCCGAGTCGATGACTTCAGTCCTGTGCCTCAGCACGTCTTTGTCTGACCCCGCAGAGTTCAGAAGTGCACTCTTGCACTAGTATTCAGAGACCGCAACACTCTGTCACGCCCTCATGGAATGAAACCTCAAAGACCCTCTCCTGAAATCAAAAACAACTCCTGCATAATGCATCCAAATAACATACATTCACAGCATATTCAAAGAACACATACAGACATGCATATAAGACATAATAATGCAGGAAAAACTGCTTCTCTTATATTAACAAATGGCAAATGCCTGTAAATTACAATGTGTTCTCAAGCTCTCCCAGCTCTTCTCTCTTCTACCTGACTTACTTCAAAATGAGATATCAAAATCTCTTTTACATGAGGCGGCTCAATCGAGCGCTTCCCTCATGACTTCAACTACCCTAATAAATTACATTTAAGGGTTGTCTAGTCTGCTATCCAGAACTAGATCTCAGCCATCTAAACATTAATGACTGAACTACCTAATCCCTGCCCAAAGGCACATCTCTCATGGCTCACCAGCCTAAGCATTAAATTACATTCATTTTCAAATTTGAATGAGGACTGTGCCTCTTCCTTCAGCGTTGAATGTTGCACGCTGACGTGGCTGGCTGGCTGGCTGACTACATGGAGAGATGCTCCTGCATCGTGAAGACAAGAGGAGACTTTAGGTTTTTCAGAGAGAGGGAATAAATGTCATCTAGAATGCTTAGAATATGATAGAATTATAACGGTGTGATGATCCAGCTACAAGAATTGTAGATTACTATGTAAATACCACCATAGAGAGTTAAATTTTGGAGTTTGCGATGGAAATGCATAAGTGATTCTCATGGGATGAGGAGTTTTTTATGAAGGTTCAACAAGAACGTTGGTGAAATAAATCCCCATGTGTCTGAAGATGTTTTTAGTAGAGGAGGAGATGTTTCCCTTCATCCACTTGCCTATGGTAGCGTGAACCCTTGTGTTGAGGGATAGTCTAGGATGGAACTAGTGAGGATGAAGGTATGAGGGAAGAAGGTGCCATGGAAGAAGACAAAGCTAGAGAATGGGAGGAATGATCCTTAAGGTATGCCATAATAACTAACCGATGGTGGTTGAACAAGATGGGGATGATATGGGACTATAGAGAGGATTTTGAAAGGAGATGAGAAATGAAGAGAGTAACAAGTCGTGACTAAAGGAACTTGCAAGTCTAAAGAAGAGAGTAGAAATTCTCAGGTAGTGGTCGAAGGAAAGAGGATTGATGTTGGATAAAATCTCAATTAGGTGGGAAGGGATCAATGATGCATCCATAGGAACGAGTGGAAATGCTAGAATTATCCATTGTGATGTTGATAAAGCACTAGAAAAATGGGTCAAAGATGTTGTAGCAAGCTTTTTTGTCTAAAGAAAATTATGACCAAACAAATAATGGGAAATTGGCCAAAAAAGGCACCACCTAACGAGGTCTTGCTAGATGTGTTCTAATTGACATTCAATGAGGAGGAACCATATGATGTAGAGATGGTACATATTAAAGATAGCATAGCTATCCCATTACACACCATATCCCTTGTGCATCTCTCTACAAGAAAGGTCATTTATGTGTATAATGGTAATCTTAATATAGTAGTGCAACCTACTAGTTTGGAGAAGTTAGGAGGTTAAATGAATTGTACAAGGGATACAAGGGATAAGTTGGGATCTAGTACTGGACGTATGAGCAGTCATAATAGTACTCATCTTTCTATGAGTGGTACTTATAAATTGGTAATCCAACTAGGGCCGCAAGGATGTTTTTTTCCGTACACCATTTAGTATAATGGTGGGGGTACAAGTTGCTCCCACACTTCGACTCCCTAATTTCTCCAAGAAAAGTGATAGTGACACAAAGTAGCATTGATTCTTTTCAAAAGCCATGTAAGTTTTAAACCTGTGAAGTAAATCAATGTACAAATTCTTAAGCAAAACATAAATTAATCAATGGCTCATACACATAGTACATAGAGATTTACGCTACAAACCATTAACCGGGAGAAAAACAACCTTCCTTGGTGCCACACCTCTCAATTATTCATTGTATTAATTTCACCATTCACAATACAATATATATACAATATTTTAGGTGTTCATGAGCTACCAAAACCGTAATCCCTTAATCCTGGATTAATTTAGAAAACCGCTAAAAATAGTGAAAAATACTAAAATAGCAAAAACCGCCCCAAATTTTTTTGGGGGGCATTTCCCCAAACCATGTCGATCTCAATCCTGGGACCCTCGTAGGAAAGCACCCGATGCACACGACACAAAGAGAACTACTAGGGAGGGATCATGAGACACGGTCATCAAATCTAACGCACCCCCCCCACACATATGCAAAGAATATAACACCTACCCAACATTCTCCCACTTATTGTTTTCTTTGCATACAAGAGGTCATAGGATTACATAGTCAACAATCTATGGAAGCAATTCCCATTGTTTCTCTACACCAGGAGAACTTCTCAAAGCTCACCAACTTTGTCAATGAATCTACAACATTCTTCAAATGTCTACCTTCTCTAGCAACACATCTTATATTCAACCATGTCTCTCACAAAGTGATACTGAACATCAATATGCTTTTCCTTTGAATGATAAGATGGGTTCTTTTCCAGGAAAATTGCACTGTGATTGTCACAATCTAACCTCACTGCTTGTTGTACCAACCAAATACCTAAACACAATCTCTATAACCATACCGCTTCCTTTCTTGCATGAGTGGTTTCCATGTATTCAACTTCTGTAGTTGAGAGTGCCACTACAACCTGTCTTTTTCTCATCCAACGGATTGCTCCTCCAAATAGGTTAAACACATACCCACTTGTAGATATTCTGTGATCCAAATCTCCAACCTAGTCTACATCAACAAACCCATGTATGTCCAATAATCTATCCAATCTTGGTCTTCCTTGGTAGCTGAATCCATAACTAGAAGTTCCATTCAAATACCCGAAAACCCTTTTTATTGTTGTCCACTACTCCTTCCCTGGTTTTGACATATACCTTCTCAAAACTCCCACTGCATGTGCAGTTTCCGATCTAGTACAAACCATTTCATACATCAAACTGCCAACTGCACTAGCATATGGAACATGGTACATATCGTCTTCCTCTTCCTATGTCTTTGGACACTGATCTATAGATAACTTTACACCTACAGGAATAGGAACCTTGATCGGTTTACTTTCCTACATATTAAAGCTCTGTAATATCGTCTCAACATATTTTCTTTGATTCAAGAAAATTTTCATGTTTGCTCAATCTCTTTTAATGTCCATTCCCATAATGAATTTAATAGCCTAGATATCCTTCATGTCAAATTTGGAGGATAGTTGCGACTTCACCTCCTTGATCACATCTATGTCATTTCCTACCAACAACATGTCATCAACATACAACACTACATAAATGAAGTGATTACCAACCTGCTTGGAATATAGACAATGATCATCCTTGCTTCTCACTAATCCCAGCCCAAGGATGTATGTGTCAAACTTTTGGTACCACATCCTAGGTGATTGCTTCAGACCATATAGTGACTTCTTTAGGTTACATACCAACTCTTTCTTTCTCTTCACTACAAAACCTTATGGTTGCTTCATGTAGATTTCTTCTTCCAGATCCCCATGTAGGAATGTTGTCTTCACATCCATATGTTCTACTTCAAAATGAAAAGAAACAACAACAGATAAGAGAAATCTAATAGAAGTTCACTTGGAAACATGAGAAAAAATTTCACCAAAGTCAATTCCCTAATCGAACATTGTGTTTCTCCACTTTGCCTTATGCATTCAACTTCTTCATAAACACCCATTTGTTTCCAATGTACTTTCTTCCAATTGGAAACTCAACTAGATCCCATGAATCATTCTTAGCTAAGGAATCCATCTCTTCAACCATGGTTTTTTTCTAGAGTTTACTATCCTCTGAATTCACTGCTTGCATGATAGTTCTAGGATCATCATACATAATAGATAAATCAAAATTAGCACAAAAATCAGGTGGAATATACCTTTCTGGTTCCCTTGTTTCCCTCATTGATCTCCTCAATACTGGAGTATGAGGTTCTTCTTCTCCTTATTCATATTCTTCCATTGATTCATATTTTGCTTCATCCAACTCAAACTCTATTTTCTCAGGTTCTTCTTTCCTTGGTAGGAATCCCTGTTTGGGAAGATATTTAACCTATCTAAAAACAACAACTTGATTATAAATGTTCTTCTTAGTTTCTGGGTTCAAAAGTTTATAACCTTTCATACCATATTTATAACCAATAAAGATACACTTTCAACTTTATTATCTAGCTTACTCCTATTTTCCTTTGGAGCATGTACATAAGCATCACAACCAAACACTCTGAGATGTTCAAGAGAGTTTTTCTTACCAATCCATACCTCATGCATATTTTTTTCCACCAATGTTGACGAGGGTGATCTATTGACCAGGTGGCATGCAATACCCACTGCCTCTACCTATAATTCTTGTCCTAACCCGACACCACTAAGAATGCTCCTTGATTTTTCCATCAACGTTCTATTCATTCTTTTTGCAACCCTATTCTGTTGAGGTGTGTATGGAGTAGTCTTCTTCCTTGATATACCACACTTCTTACAAAACTCTTTGAATTCATTCCCACATAATTCTCCACCATTATCTGTCCTCAACACCTTTATTTTCTTCTCTGTATGATTTTCTACCAGAGCCTTAAACTCTTTAAATTTATCAAATACCTCAGAGTTATTCCTAAGAAAATAAATCCACGTGTTCTTTGAGAAATCATATATGAATGAAAGATAATACATAGATTTATCAAGTGATGGAATATGCATATGTCCAAACACATCACTGTGTATCAACTCTAAGATACCCTTTGCTCTTGTAGCACCATATAGGAATCTTACTCGATTATGTTTACCATATATGCAATGTTCACAGAAATCAAAACCCAGGGTGCAATTAGACATACCTTCAATCATACCTTTACCATGTAGTGTTCAAAGTCCCTTTTCTCCAATTTGTCCTAGTCTTTGATGCCATAAAATGATATTATTTCCAAGGACAGTATGGATCTTTTCTTCTTTATTTCTCTGCACAAGGATAATAGAACTGTTACACCCACCATTATAAGTGATTTCCAACAACTTATATATATTTCCACATCAAACTCCCCTCATCAAAACCAATACTCCTATGACCATCTTGCAAGTTCCCTTTCCCAATAAAGTATCCACACCTGCATCATCCAAATTACTTACAGATATTAGGCTCCTGGCTAGATCTGGAATGTGCGGAAATCATAGGAGAGTTTTAATCCTTCCATCTTTCAGCAACAACTTAACTCTTCCACATCCCATGATTTTGGTTGTTGAGTAATCTCCTAGGAAAACATCACCACCATCATACTTTTCATATCCACTAAACCACTCCTTGTGAGGAGTCATATGAAATTATGAACCTAAGTCGATCAACCATACATCACTATTTGCATGTGTACATGTAGACGTCAAGTAAACATCACCTCCTTCTTTTGTGGAGGTTTTCACCTCTGTGGAAGAGACATCATCAGAGCCCTTTGCTTTATCAACTTTCTTAGACTTGCAATCTTTCTTATAATGCCCAACTTTACCACATTTCCAACATTTCCTCAAAGTTATTTCTAGGGATTTAGATCTACCTTTATTTTCAGATCTCCCCCTTGAAGACTTATTTGTATCCATATATTTTGGACGACCTCTTACAAATAAAGCATATGCATTATGGATATCCATGCTTTTCTGCCTCATCTCTTCTAATAACAAGGATGAAACTAAATTTTCATACTTCAATGCAGATCGAGTGGTACTACCAATTACTACAACCATATTATCCCAAGAATCTGGCAAAGAACATAACAAAGTAATACACTTATCTTCTTCTGCAAGCATAATATTAACATATCCAAGTTGACTTACCAGAGTATTGAAGGAATTTAGATGCTATGTCACAGAATCTCCATCTTCTATCCTAAGATGATACAATTTATTTTGAAGAAACAACTTGTTTACCAAGGACTTTGACTAACACAAATTCCCAAAATTTTACCATAGTTCCTTGGATTTAGATTCTCCTGACACATTCAATAACACTGAATCTACCTGCTAGGCAGAGTCAAATCGTGCTCCTTTCTCTTCTATCCAACTTCTCCCAATCTTGTTTTGACATACCAATAGATTGAGTACTAGTAATTTGTGTATAGTAGGTTGTGTACCAATAGGCCATGTACCAAGATCCACAACAATCCATTGTTCTTTGTCTACAAGAAGGTCCTCCATATTGAGCTTCCATATTTCAAAGATTTTACCGTTGAACTTCTCAATCTCGATTCTATAATTGTTTGTCATTATCTTTCAACACATTAATCACCACTGCAAATCTCCCACTGAAACTAGGTTTATCACAGACCCAAGATAAACTTGATCTATCAAGACCGAGCCAAACCCTCAGCAACAAAGGAATCCCCCTTAAGCCAAAAACGTGCTCTAATACCACATGTAAGTATTAAACCGATGAAGTCAAGAAATGTATACATATTCTTAAGTAAAAAAAAAATTAATCGATGGCTCATACACATAGTACACAAAGATTTACGTTGGAAACCCTTAACCGGGAGAAAACCAACCTTCCTTGGTGTTTCAACTCTCAAATCTTCATTGTATTAATTTCACCATTCACAATACAATATATACACAAATTTTTAGGTATTCTGCAGCTGCCAAAACCCTAATCCCTTAATCTGGGATTAATTTAGAAAATCTCTAAAAATAGTGAAAAATGCTAAAATAGCAAAAACCGCCCCCCAAAAAAAAATTGGGGCACTGCCTCGAACCCCATCGACTCTGGGATACTTCTTGGAGCCAAATGCTCTGTGTAACTAGGGGGGTTCAATCCCGAGACCCCCCTAGGAAAGTGCCCAAAGCACATGACACTACTAGGGATGGATCATCAAACGTAGTCGTCAAATATGACACCCCCCCACCACACACACATGAAAATAATATAACACCTATCCAACAATCCATATGGGGTGCCAAAAATACTACAAGATATTATATGAAGTTGGTTGAATTTTAGACAACATTGTGACACTATGCCTTACAATGGTACATGGAATTTTTCCATAGTACCTCAATGGGTACTACGAGAACATTCAACAAAATAAGACAAGCATTCATAGTTGAATTCCATAAGCAAAAGATAGAACATCAGAGTTGCACTAAGATAAAGGACATAATTTAAGCATGTTGTCATAAAAACCGCCTCGGAGTATGACTAGAGATTATGGGATCTAATGAGCATAATGACATACTAGATCATTGAAACCCATCATAAAGAATGGTTTATAGGTGGACAACTAACCCTAACTCAAATCCCCCTTATGCAACAAATATATCCTTATTAGAGGGAGGCTTTGGATCAAGTTTTGAGAATCGAGTCACTAGTCGAGTATCCTATAATCATTGGTACATAGGTCACACTTCTACTTTCGACACAACTCTAGGGATAACTCGACGTCAAAAATAGTGATCCACATTGATTGAGAAAATCCAAGAGCTAACTAGAACTAAGGACGGATGAGAAACAATTTGGTGCATCACGTGAAAGATAGAGGGCTATTTTTCTAAGTTTTGTCTAGCCCCCATAGGTTGGGTTGTGCCTATTTCTACTTCAATCCCTTTCCCAAGGAGGTCTTACTAAGAATGATCTCTATGATATTTGTAGGACTTATGAACACCTACACAGTTGTGCCTGGTCCTATAGAAATGTTCATCTGCCCCTATAACACTGAGTTGTGATTTTTGCGAGTATAATACTCATAGAGATGAGAATTGTAGAACCCTATAAGCCTTGGCCAACCATTTTGAAAAACATTAGTCGAGGAAAATGGTAATGTAAACACTAGCATAGGTAGTGACCAAGGAGGAGATTGAGGTGGAGTATTAAGAAGACCTATTCAATGCTAAAATTGTGACGACCTTGCTGGAATATGTAATGATGACATGTTTGGTATTGTTGGAATGTGATACTTTGGAAGGTAATAATGTATATTGTTATTTCAGAAGAAGTTGTAATCTTATGTAAAAGATTTATCCCACATTCATCATGGAGATAAATATGCTTGTTATCATTTATTATATAAAGAGGTGAAATTACATTTATCCCACATCATGTATTATTTGAATGGAATTCCTCCATATCTCTTGGTATATAATAGAGGTAAGAGAGACCCATGAGATACAACACAATGAAAAAGTATTATCTTTGTAAAGGGTAAAGCATTTGTGGAGTTTCTCTCAAGTGTAAGATGGTCATATTTTTAGGAATTGTCCTCACCTTAAGTGGCCTAGGTGTGGCCACCATCGAGCCACTAGCCATAATGTTGAACACTGATTGAAACTTCTAGAGAAGGAATGCTAATATATTTATCTCTAAACCATGACCTGTGGGAGACAATGGGGGTCCCAAGTTGAAGAGAGGCATAGCCAAGACATGTGGTGACCAAGGACCTAGTACGCTAGGGAATATTAGAAAGGTGGTTCCCACTATACCTGAATATCGACCTTATGTAGGGGAAAATTATTATTGCAAGATCAAATGCTACTTTATTTTCCCCCAAGAATACAAGAAGTCAATGCACTGAGAAGGAGAAGGCTTCCAGAGAATAAGGATCATTGGATCACTCATTGTCAACCTAGAACAATCGAATTCCATGCCCATGGAGGAGGGAATCTAACCATGTCAATGCCCCTAGATTAATCAACTTGTAGATGCTTCCATAGATTAATTGTTCCCCTCATGCATTTTAGTGCTAAGATATGGAAATTGTCAATTCTGTGGTTGACAATTCTTGATATGTGAAGAGAGGCAAGTCTCCAAGCATGCTTCCCTATTGAGGTAAGCATGCCAAGATATGAAGTGCACACCATCAATATGGATTGATTGAACAACCTACACATTCCAGTGTAGGCTTGGCATTATGAGTCACTATGGAGTGTGAAAACCATAAATAGACTCTCAAGAGTTAATCTTGCTGGTGTTTTGGTAGTTGCAGGAGGTATTAACCTCCATGGATAAACCTTTGACTAAAATATAATAATATGGAAGCAAGAGAAAACCTAAACAGATGTGTGAAAACCCTGGAAGACAAGTTGGCTCAGCAGAATAAGTAATATTGAAGTATTATAAGAAAAAAAGGACCGGTCGGCCATGTTTGAAGAGAAACATGTTCACCTGGCCAGATTAGTATAAATAGGAGGTGCTCTAGCTCATTTCTACACACACTCAATCATCCAGAAGCAAGGTGCAAGTCTTGATGATGAGCTGCAACAACTGAAGGTGTGCAGTAATTCCCTGATTCAGTATTTTGGTACTCTATCTTGTGCGCTACCTCTAGAGAAGGTGCATTACCTTGGTTTATCTGTTGGTTCTAGTGAGGCTTCCCATAATCATCCTATCAATAAAACATTAAGGTGATTGGGGGTGGCTTTGTGCCTATGGTTGGGTGATAATGGTGTAGCATTGTCTATGGTGAAACAAGCACAATATTATAAAAAGTTATGGGCCCACACCAACTTCGTAACAGTCTAACAACTGGAAGGTAGATCCGAAACTCTCTGTCAAGCTCATTGCAGCACAATTGCAGTTGCAGTGCCAATTCCTCTGTTCCATTTACTTCATGCCAGTTGCAGCAACAATTGCAGTGCCAGCACAAGTTGCAGTGAAATTTTCTATGAAGTATTGGGACTAATTTTTTGTTATCCTAGTGCGCCCTAACCCAGCGCATCTCCTGGTTCCCTCAGCCATCAAAAACATCAAAGTTGAATTTTTGGGTCAAAGTCAAAGTTTGAATGGTCAAAGTCAAAATAATGGTCAAGGTCAAAGTCAAAGACAGTCATGACTTCCTCCATAAAATCAGAGTGGTGCAACAGAAGCATGTTCTCTTGGTAGAGAATGGAAGACAAGGATTGACATCATCCTTGCAAAGAACAAAGGGAAAAATTATGGAACCACACACTAAAGAGAAGGCGTCAAAGGATGAAGAGTTTGGTTTTTGGAGCTTCCAAGAACATGAACATGGAGTAGGAGAAACAATAAAAAGCAACTACTGCAGATCTGAATCTCTGAAAAGAAAAGAGATCTTTGTCCAAGAAGCAATCATAGAGCCATAAAGATATAAGATATAATACATTTAGAGGAACAACACACTCTCCAGGCTGGAAAGAATACTTGTCTCATAGGAAAAGAAACTCATGCGGAACAATAACCAGACTCCAAGTTTTCATATTGGGTTTGATACTTTTATTATTGTTGCTTAAGTGAGTATTGCAATCCTTTAGATTTTATTAATGCTAGGAACAAATGAATACTTAATAGCATGTACTATTAATATAAATTCTTATTGTACTTAATTTCAATATGAACTAAAATATCCTCTAGGAGATATTTCTTTTTCTTGTTCTCAGGAAGGACACCTTGGTAATGTTATAATGAATTACCATAAAATTGATATGTTCTTATATAAAATGTTATTATATTGGAAATACTTTTTCTCTTGTTGTTCCTATTTTGGGCAGGTTATCCTACATATTCCAGGAAGGTTACTAGAGAAAGAAATATTTGAAAGGACTCAGAGGGAGTCAATGATCAAGAAGAAGTAAGGCTTCATGACACTTTGCAGGATGCATAGGGGCATGCAACATATGGAAGCATGGTTTTAGGATTCTCTCAGTTAGAGGGAGTTGATGGTATAATTTGAAAAGAAGGATCTTGTAGGCCTTTGTGTCAAGTTGTAGGCTTCATGCCGAGTTTTCGGCTTCATGTCGAGTTGTAGGCTTCATGTCAAGTTGTAGGCTTCTTGCTAAGTTGTAGGCTTCCTGTCGAGTTGTAGGCTTCACGACGAGTTGTAGGCCTCGTGCCGAGTTGTAGGCTTCATGCCGAGTTGTAGGATTCATGCCAAGTTGTAGGCCTTGTGTCGAGTTGTAGGATTTATTCCAAGCTGTAGGCTACTCCAGTGAGATGGTCTGGTATGCCGAGTTGTTGTTACACCAGTTAGACATTCTGGTACTCTAGTCGCGTAGTCGAGAACTTGTATGGTTGTGATGGTGTTGCTCGTAATATGATTTGGGTGATCATGAGATAGATTGTGTAGCTCTGGTGATGTTATCGTTATGCAAGACCATGTAGGTATTATGCCATGTGAGATGGATGAATAATGATGGAAGTAATGATGATACTCACGACATGGGTGTATCCATGGGTGAGCACATCATGCGGGTGTAGCCCATGACGATGATGGTAACACACACTACGAGGTGTATCTCTAGTGTTCTCTAGCGGGTTGTGGCCCATAGATGAGATTGATAGGTCCACATGGGTGTATCCATGTGTGACATAATGATGCTACCAATAACATGGTCTACATAACCATAATGATATGATCATGGCATAACGAGAAAGGCTATGAAGACCAGAAGGGAACATCATGGTTAAATACATCCCTAGCTAAGAGGGAGTGGTTATGGTTTGGTAGTTGTGGGAGGTATTAACCTCCATGGATAAACCTTTGACTAGAATATAATATTCTGATAGAAAGAGAAAACCTAAATAGATGTGTGAAAACCCTGGAAGACAAGTTGGCTCAGAAAAATAAGTAATATTGAAGTATTATATGTAGAAAAGGATAGGTCGGCCCTGTTAGTATAAATAGGAGGCACTCCAGCTCATTTTTACACACACTCAGTGATCCAAAAGCAAGGTGCAAGTGTTGAGGAGGAGCTGCAGCAGCTATAGGTATGTAGTAATTCCCCGATTCATTCTTTTGGTACTCTATATTGTGTGCTACCTCTGGAGAAGGTGTGCTACCCTGGTTTATCTATTGGTTCTAGTGAGGCTTCCTAGAATCATTCTATCTAGCAAAGGTTAAGGTTCTCAGGGGTGGATTTGTGCCTATGGTTGGGTGACAATGGTGTAGCATTGTTTATGGTGAAACGAGCACAATATTCTAACAAATCCAACCACTAATGCTTATTGATGCTTGCGCTTCCCACACTTAGGACAAAGGTTCTCCTCTAAACATTCCACCCAAGGTTTATCATACCGTATGACACAAATCCATAAGGCCATATTTAATGTATACTCTTTTCTTAATAAATCCCTTAGGAAATATTTCTCCTTTTAGAAAAAAAAAGGGGTTACAGCCTTGAGCTACAACAAGTTTCTCTAGTGAAATTGACCTAAAGACATGGTCAAAGACAACTAATGGCCCAAAATTACCAATGTGTTCAAAACTATGCAATGAAAAAAATTAGGTGAGTAGAGCCTAGATTTTATAGGTTATTACACATAGTACTAACCAATGTCAATGGATAAAGTAGATACAACTATCATAGATATAAATAGATGTATTATGTCTATGTTAAATGATTCTAAAATGTTTAATGCACAATGTCTTGTATTAATCTTCGAAGTGCTTTTGATTTAATTGGAATAATGAGGGATGTCATAACTTGATTTGTGTTTGGTGGAACTTTTGTCAATCTTAAAATATTTATCAAATAACTTAAAGTTTTTATTGCATCTAAAGGTGCTAGTTCTACAACTCAGTATGATAGAGATATTATCACATATCTGGGTAACCTTTATGTTTTCATATGTCACTTAAAAATATATATATAATACTTATAACAAATAATAACAATGATATTCAATAGCCAAATATAGATACAAATGAAAGTAAAAATTTCTATATACATGAAAGAGAGAGAGAGAGAGATTCCATATGTACACCTATTACAAAAACAACTATATATAGAAATGAAAAGAGAGATACTATATTTAGACATAAATAGAAATACTATAGATATGATATTTCTTAATGGTGTTGTCTAGTTGTTCTACGAAATTATTATTTTCGCCGGAATCCGACGATATAAATTTACATGAATCACCATTTTTGTTGTTCAAAATCCATTTTTGAATGCAGAAATGGATTCAACATGCTGAAAAACCCCTGGGGCACAGAAATAATCACTCAAATATACGAATCTAACAATTTCTCGCCAAATTTTGAATAAATGTCCTCGAAAAAAATCATCATTTCGTATAAGTTTAGCGTAAGGCTTTCTTAACTATATTCAAAACTATATTTTTAGGTATTTGTATTGACATAAGTTTTAAATTTTGAATTCTATTAAATTGAATGAAATTACAAAGAAACTAAATTCATTCTAATGATTACAAAATAAACCAAGAAATTTCACTCTTGGTAAATCCACGCTCAACATTGATACCGTATTAACCAAGAAATTTCACTCTTAATAAATCCACACTCAACATTGATACTGGTATTAACAGTTCACTATTGTTTACATTTACTTTGTTCTACATACTTACTATAGTTTAGTTTCTATATTAAATTTGTACATATATTTACATTTACTTTTTTGTTAATTAAGATCACATCTACATTAATAAACATATATCATATTTTTGCGTACCAATAATTAGTTTGTATATTAAATTTGTACATATACTTACATTTACTTTGTTGTTAATTAAGATCACATCTACCCCCGGATGGGGTGCCACCTGGACAGTGTAAGAGGACAGATGGAATGGGGCGGCCACGAGAGTTATTAACCGCGGTCGCCAGCCCTCCGCCAATTACTGCAAAATGACCCGCACCCAGCGGAGAGTAATGGTAATGCACCTGGACAACCTTGCAAGTTTAATGCCCCCCCGAGTAAGCCAGCCCAGGCATACCAGGCCTAGGGAAGTCATCACCTCGACTCTCATGGCCAGCCTATCCCTCAATTCGATTTGTACTAAGAGGGAAATCACCTTGGTGAATTCATTCATTCCCCATCTGCATTTTCTCTTGCTCCTTGGCTCTCCTGAGCAATTTTTCACCTTTTCCCTCTGCAAATGTGTTTGCCCCCTAGCTCTCTCAGGAGAATTCTCTCTTTTTCCATCTGCTATTTTGATCCTACCCCTCGGTTCTCACAGGCGAATTCTCTGCATTTCCCTTTTCATTTACTCCTGCGCTTCGACTCTATCAGGCTCTCTCGGGCTCTTTCCACCAGCCCCTCCGCCCTCCTCCTTCGCTCCACCGCAGACCAGGCTCTACATTCTCTCCACAATGCCAAGAGAAAGGGGGAAGTCCAACAGAGGCTCATTGTATTACAGGGCCCTCTCTAGGTGCGACAAACTTACCCCCTCCCAGTTGGCTCTCATTGCAATTCACACCTCTGGCCCTGGGCATAATAGTCAGGGGTTGTTTAATCCTCCATCATCACCCCCTCACTCCATTCATGGAAACTTCCCGGTTAAAGAGGAAACACCACCTTCAAGAGAGCGCACTTCTTTGTTGACTAATCCTCTTGCCCCCCCGAAAAACAATCCACAGGACCCAGTGTTTGGCACTGGTAGCTGCATGGTGGAGGAGGAAATCCCCCCTAGCTGCCAGGTGGAGGAGCACACGATGAACACTAGCAAGGAAAAGGAAGTGGAGCTGCCTCTTCTCTATGCAAATCGAATCTTGGAGGACAACACGATGAACGCTGGCGAGGAAAAGGAAGCAGAGACACCTCTGCTTTGTACAAATCGACTCTCGGGGGAGCACCTCCAACTCATTTTCAAAATTCGGCAAAAGCAAGACGATCAACTGCACTCACAACACATCCTTGGCAAAAGATTGGACATTTTGTTCGATGCATTGGTGAACGCTCCTGCGCGGACCCGATGCCCAACGTGTGGCCAAAAGTACATCCCTGTCTACAACATCCATGGCCGCCCGAGCTTGCCCGAAGAGTAGAGTCTCCAGGTTTCTGTTTTTTGTTTGCTTTTGTCGCAGGCTACTATTTTTTGTTTGCTCGTTGCAGACTAGATGGTCATGGTGACCAGTTCCATTTTTTTCATACAGTTTGATCATGGCGATCAAATTATTTTGTTCATACAATTTTGTTCATGCGGTGACACGTCAAACTCTAAGTCTTTAATGGCAACCACCTGTTCTGGTTTCCCTTTTGTGACAGAATAGGTGACTAACACATGACATTGTACAGATATTAGTAGAAATTAATACAAGACTCTTATTTTATTTAAAAAAAAAATTAAGATCACATCTACATTAATAAACATAAATCATATTTTTGCATACAAATAATTATTGGTACGGTTAATTTTTTTTACATAATGAAATATTTTTAAAGTATTTTTAAAAATATCTAATATTGTGAACCTGTACAAAAACCTGAGCTCATGTACAAATATCCTAAGAAATGCTCATAAATATTGTAAATATGTATAATTGGTTTAAAAAATCATTAATATAAAGTAATATTTGAGTATTCATTATTATTCTTCCTTGGGTAATAGGAATATTAAAATATATATTTTAGTTAATTAATTTGTTTATATAATTCAAATTTCATAAAATACAAAAATAAAAGATAATATGTATTTTTATATTTGTAAATTTTGTTGAGTAAAAATATAAGCTTTTAAAAGAAATATTATAAATTTAAAATTTAATTTTCAAAAAGAAAATTATAAGTATATATATTTTTAATTTAATATTATATATAAAAATAAAATATGTTGAAGAAAAAAAATTACTAATAGTAAATAAAACCATCATCGAGATTCCAATTACATAAGAAATTTTGATGTTCTCTCACGAACGATTTCGAGTATGCTAATGCTTTATGGTAAATAATTAGTAAATAATTAAAAGTGAGATTATTAGATTAGTGTTGTTAAAATATTTTATAAAAATATATATTATAAATAAAGTGAGAGGAGTAGATTATTTTTTTGGTTTGTTAAAAATGTTTGTTATTTGTGGGTACTTGGCCTCGATTGCATCAATCTTTAACATTGTTGGATGTTAAAGATATTAAATTCGGGTTGTTTAGCAAATGAAACTTATATCTTAACTTTTTGAACTAGTGAGAATTGACCTGAGATAATTAGATTATTATTATGAAAATATTTTATAAAAATATGTATTATAAATTTATATTTTTTATTTACTAAGTTTAAATTAAAAATATTATAAAACAATTTTTTTAAATAAATTTTAATAAAGTATATTAAATATTTTTAAATAATATTTTCTTTTAATATATGTATATTTGTGAATAAGGAGCAAAACCACCCCAAGTCAAGGTTGTAATTCGTGAACATTCCAGAAGGCGAATGTGGACTTGACGTGGCCAAGAGGACAATATTTCCTCGATATTTGTGTAAAAAGATAGGGTTTTGTTATGATCTTGAGTTATCTTAGTGATATTGTGAGGATAGATCAGATTTGGAATGATTCGATTTCTTATTGATGCTTGTGTTTGTTTTTTATAAGTTGTAAGCCTTCAGGCCTTGAAGGGAACGACCACTCATAATGTAAAACAGACCAAGAGGGTAGTCTGGCCCATAGAGACCATATGATGTGTAATCGAGCTCGATCCTTAATGCGATAGTGTATTTTATGTATCTTGTGTCTTGATGTGTTAATTTTGTGTGTACAACACGTTGAATTAATATATTGAATGTGTGTGAGAGAGGTTATGAGCAAGAGTCGAGAGTTGAGAGTTGTAGGTCTGATGCGTAGTGCGAGCATTTGTTGCAGGTTGGAATGGTGAAGAAAAGTCGCTTTCCATCAGAGGAGTAAGATCAACCATTGATCACGGTAGGATCAACGGTGATCCATGAAACAAGATTTGATCGTCCATTGAAGGAGGTCGTCAAGATGGTCTGATCGTCCATCGGAAGGAGAAAGCGGAGAGAAATCTCGTAGCGACCTAGACAAGTGGAATGGATCGTCACTGTTGATCACCTGAATCAATTGTGAGTATTAATCCATTGGATCAGAGACCGATGCTCCTAAAGGTGAATTTCGATGACTATTAGAGTCTATAGTGTTGGAGCTTAGAGGTGGAGGAGATACTATGAAAGGAAACTCCAATGAACTCTCAGAGTTATAAATGGTCAGAACGTTCAGTCCAAGAGAGACCCCGACCAATGATCTAGATCAATTCAGAGTCGTTAGATCAATGGTTCTGGAGAGGAATGGTTGGAAAGGTCAATGGAGAGACTCTGATTAATGATGGAGATCGATTCGAAATGACCAGATCGACGGATCTGGAGGGGGCCACATGGCGGAGTTTTGATTGGAGTCTGAGCATTGGAGTGGCAGGGAATAAGATGTCGAAGGACCCACAACGAACTGTCGAAGTGGTTCCAATCCAAATGATCGGAGTGACTCATCTAGAGAGAGGTTGATGACGAACTCTGATAGAGAAGTCCAGCATGAGATAGTCCAATGGTCAAGGACAAAGGAAGAAGTCTGATAGCCTGTGGTTCTAGTATATGGTCGCATGAAGGGTTAGTGCTCAGGGTTTTGGTGAGACCTGCGAAAAGATATGAAGTTCCTATGAACTTCATAGGGCGAGACTAAGATAAAGACACGAAGATGTAATTCAAAGGTGTAGTTGAGGTTGTATGAGGAATTATTAATGCATGGACAAATGTTCACTCCAAGTGTGTGGGCCAAATAACCCAGAGGTCCAAGGATCGAACCTATATCTTCCTAAAATAATTATCTTCCTTCATCAATTTGTTAAATAATTTTCCATATATACAAAATTTATTAAATGTATATATTTTATTAAAATGAATTTATAATGAATATATCATTTTTTATTAGTTTAAATGGTCTTTATATTAGATATTATTTTGCACTGCGGAAGCCCCTATATGGTCTTTATATTATTAAACCATGATTTTTTAAGTATGGTATTGTAATGTTATTTTTACAATGAATTTT
>JZKD02S2388590.1:981006-993400 GCA_000966675.3 Picea glauca | reverse complement strand
CAAAATACAAAAATTTATATTTAAAAAATAATATTACAGATACATAGACATTTATGATATTCACTTCAATTCAATAAAAATATGCGAAAGATTAATTTTTACGTTCTCATCTTCCCAAATTAATTTTTTCCACCACTCTACCTCTCCAATAATTTGATAGGTTGGAGAGTTTCTTTATTCCTGTGAGCAATCTCCTCAACAATGGGCATTTTACTATCTGTAATAATTTAAGTTTAGGCGTTGTTTTGTCATTCCACGCATCATGGGGTCCCACTATACTCTCCAGATTCCGACACCCTCGCAGATCCAACCTTTCTAACATTGGGAAGTCGCCACGCCTGACCTCTAACTCCCTTATCTCACGACAATTTATTATTGAGATTGTCCTTAAATTAGGTAGCTTCTCTAATCCCAATCTTTTCAACAATCCACAACTATCGATGTCCAAATATTTAAGTTTGGGAGATTTGAAAAATTCTCGATTGAGTGTGCTAATTTCTTTCCAGGTTACTTTTTCAGCAGGTTTTTTGGTGGTGTGTTTTTAAATTTCTGATCAATTCAGAGTTTTGATTGATTTTCTGTACTTTTTCAGCAGGTTTTTTGGTGGTGTGTTTTTAAATTTCTGATCAATTCAGAGTTTTGATTGATTTTCTGAGCATCTGGGTTAGTTTAAAATGGGGAAAAACCCATAAGGTAAAGTTTTGAAATGCATGAAACTTTGATTCATGTGAAACTCATACTACCCCTGAAAATCTGATTAGATTCAAATCCATTTTTTTACTGGAAAAACGGTTCTGATTTCTCCCCGAATTAGCCTTCTCCAATCCTCCACACTTATTGCACATCTCTTCCAACGATGGCCCGATTGTGACAAGAACGGTTTTTTCAATGAAGTGAGGTGAGAGATACCATGTGGAATCCCCATTAAACTCTAACAACCTTCTAATTTGAGATGCTTTAGATTTATGAGCTCTCCGATGTTTTCCGACAATGAATTTAGTGAGTTACAATATTTGAGATTCAAAAATCTCAGACGAGAAATATTACTTGTGCTTTCTGGTAAACTCTTCAAACGGTGGAAGCCAGTCAATTTCAGAAACTCAAGTTGTTCAATTTTCCCCAATGATGTTGGAAACGATGTAATTGAGGTGCAAGAGAGATCAAGAACTTTTAGAGGCATGGCAGTCAAGAGAAATAGTTCAGGAACCTCTCAAATTTTTTCATTGTTTGCCAACACCAAACTCAAAAGTTTTGAGCAAATCATATCTGTTGGGAGATCCTGAATATCATTATGGCTAATTGATATTCGTTTTCAATCCCCTATCTTATCTTCACTAGGGAGATTTTGTAGATGTTGACCTGAGGCAAATAACCAGTTCTCCTCACTTTGGCCTATATAAATTGCCAGATCACGCATAACATCATGAACATGAACATTTACTCGGTCTCCTCCGTACCTTGTAACACTCCACTTGGATGTCTTTATAGTCTATCCTTTCTCAACAAAAACATATTCAAACAAGCCCCTATCTACCAGTACATCTATGTACTCGTGCCCGACATCCATTAGGGTGACCAACTTTTCTGCGCTCCACATTTCTACCAATGTCTCCACAGGAATATCTCTGCATCCTCATGAAACACAACACAATATAAAAAGAAACTCTTTAAGTCAAGATTAGGAAAATCGTTATAACTCCATCTTAACCGTTGATAGAGCTCTTCATCCATGGTGTTGTGATTTTCTTGGAGGGAAGGATCTGCATTTTTCATCAGAGTCAAATCACATATCCACTCAACTTCAGTCTTTTTCCACCTCATTGCTGCAGCAACTGCGTTTAGGGCCAATGGAAAACATTGACACTCAGATGCCATTTGTCTAGCAATAGCCTTTATGTTATGCCTTGGAACAACCCCATTTGTAAAATCTCTTGTCCTAAATAACTCCCACCCTTCTTCTATGGACAAGGATTGTATCCTCAAGCTCTAATCTTCGCTTGCCTCTATTGCAATGATCACATCTCTACTGCGACTGGACATTAACACTTTGCTACAATTATGATCCCAAAATTTGATGCCAACTTCATTAATGAGATCGATTGGACGCCACATATCATCCAATATCAGAATAAATTTCTTCTTTCCTGGCGATTCTGACAATTTCATCTTCCTCAAATCATTGTCAGAACTTCCCTCCAGCTTTAAATTAATTGTCTCTGCAATGGAGGCCTACAACTTTTCAATATGATACTGTTGAGAAATTGTAAGCCAAATTACCACATCAAAAATATCACTCACCTCTTTGTAATGGTTGTAGACGAGTTTGAGTAAAGACGTCTTGCCTACGCCCCCCATACCCCAAACACCAGTCATATGGGCGTGAGGATGAGCTTCACCAAGCCATTTCTGTAGCAGTATCCGAACAAATTGAATGGTCGACCCTATGAAGCCAAAGGCCAGGACAAGTTGAAGAAGCACGCTTGTCTAAGACGTTGCGGCGGACACAATCTGTGTAGTATTGGAAGAGACTGAAAAGACCCCAACAAGCTCTTGAAATAGTTGACAGAATCTGGTTTCCCAATCTGTAATTCGTGTAAAGAGATCGGGATTGCACATGAGGCAACAACTGAAGCACCGTCTTCGTTGTTGGTTGGCGCGGCTGATGAGTAGTTGGCCCTCTTTGAGGTGACCTGTCATGCTTTTCAAACATACTTTGATGGCCTTTGGTAGCCTTGTTTGTTGCTCTTGGAATTGTTGCTCAATTTGTAGTAATAAATTGTTCACAGGACGAAAGTAAGTATTGAGAAGCTTCAGCTTTTCCTCCAACTCAACAACATTTTTTATCTGTTGGATGACTCCAGCAAGAACGTTGGTTTTGATCTCCTTTGCTACATCGGTGGCAATCTCGACGACCATTTTCTAGTTTAGAATTATGAATGTGAGAAATTATGTGAAAATGAGAAAAGCAAGGAAATGGGATTAAACAAATGAAATTATTTCCCCCACCCTCATATGGGGTGGGGGGAATAATAGAGAAACACATATTATGGGGGTGGGGGATAATAGATAAAACATGATGGTGGGGGTAGGGGTGGCGGGATAATAGAGAAAACATGTTTTCTCTATTATCTATTATTCCCTCCACCCCCACTTTCATATGAGGGTTGTTTTCTCTATTATCCCCCCCTACCCCCATAATATGTTTTCTCTATTATTCCCCTCACCCCCACCTTGATATGAGGGAGCGGGTTGGGGAAATAATAGAGAAAATATATTATGGAGGTGGGGGGGATAATAGAGAAAACATGTGGAGATAGGGGGAATAATAGAGAAAACATGTTATGGGGGTGGGGGGATAATAGATAAAACATGAGGGTGAGGGTGAGGGTGAGGGTGAGGGTGAGGGTGGGGGTGAAGGGGATAATAGATAAAATATGTTTTATCTATTATCCATCCACCCCCATAATATGTTTTCTCTATTATTCCCGCCACCCCCACCCTCATATGAGGGAGAATAATAAAGAAAACATATTATGGGGGTGGGGATAATAGAGAAAACATATTATGTTTTCTCTATTATTCCCCCTCATATGAGGGTGGAAATGGGAGGAATAATAGAGAAAACATATTAGTGGGGTTGGGGAGTGGGGGAGGGAGATAATAGATAAAACATTATTATTTTTTCTCTATTATTCCCCCACCCTCACTCTCACTCTCATATCCATAGGGGAATAATAGAGAACAAAATATTATGTTTTCTCTATTATTTCCCCCACCATCATAATATGTTTTCTCTATTATTCCCTCTACCCCCACCCTCACCCTCATTTTTTCTCTATTATTCCCCCCACCCCCATAATATGTTTTCTCTATTATTCCGCCAACCCACACCCTCATATTATGTTTTCTTTATTATTTCCTCCACCCGCATAATATGCTTTATCTATTATTCTCGCCTCCCCCACCCTCATATTTGGGTGAATAATAGAGAAAACATAATACACCCTCATATGAGGATGGGGGTGGGGGGAATAATAGAAAACACCCTCATATGAGGGTGGGGGTAGGGGGAATAATAGAGAAAACATAATATATGAGAGTGGGGGTTGGAAGAAATAATAGAGAAAACATATCGGGTGGGGGTGGAGGGAGTAATAGAGAAAACATATTATGTTTTCTCTACTACTTCCCCCACTCAAACATAATATGTTTTCTCTATTAGTCCCCCCACTCCCACCCTCATATCCGAGTGGAGCAATCATGAAACAAACAACCCTATACACTCCGGTGCGGTTCAAAAGTGACGAAAAGGGATACCAGAGAGTTTTGTACAACCATGGTAAGTTCCTCTCTTTTTGCAAGTATATATTTTATTGTTTAAATAAATTTGTACAACATTCTAGATTGTTCGTTATGATGTTGTAGGTACCGAGGAGGCTGGTAACAAGGAGGTTGGTACCATGGAGACTCATAAATACCCTTGCCTGGAAAGGTATACGGGTTCCATTCCTTAACTATTTTCAAGTTTGGCATCACAACGTGTGACTGCTCTCTTATTACATTTAGTCGATCTAGTCATCTGAAATAATTTTGTATAATTATTCAAGAAAGTTTGTGACTTAGGATTGTTGCATTTTACAATGCTGTAATATTGTGTACTCTGTTTACAATTCATTTTTTGTTATAAAAAGTAGTTATTTATCTCTTTGTTAAACTTGGTTTATTTGCAATTGTTTCATTTTTGACATAAGTAGTTATTACTTGTTAAAATCTATTCAATATATCATGATTCCCTTTCGAATATATATACAGTGTAACTTGTTGGATGTTGTTTAATCTATAATGATTCCCTTTTGAAATATATACAATGTATCTGGTTGGACTTTGTTTAATCTATAACGATTCCCATTTGAAATATATGTAGTGTATTTGGTTGGAGTCTGTTTATTCCATAACGATTTCCTTTTGATTTTATACATTGTATCTTATTTAAACTATGTCTCTTCAATACAAGTTTCCTATCCAATAATCTTTGTTTTAGTACTAGGTTTTACCTATGAGTTTTATTGATTTATTAATGGGAAAACAATTTTGTTTGTAGATCTAAAATCAGAATAACTTTTGTTTTTCTTTCACAATTTTTCTACATGAAACTTATGATATGAATCTATCATCTCATAACAAGCATTTAAATCTAATACTTTTTTTGATGCTTTATAACCAATGATTTTGGCCACAATAACGCACAATAAAATATAGTAAACATTTAGATAAACATATTCATGACAAAGAAGTAAAATCTGGAACTTGGGGAAACCACACGTTGAAGACCATGTTCCTCCCAACCTTAGACTAGATTCTCTGTCAACCTCTGTCACCCCCGAGCTGAGTTCAGAATCCAAGGGGCTTTTGATGTGGCCTCTTGGAGAATTCTGAGTTCTAGCTTGTTGTGTGTAATCTTTGACAATCATTGTGTCAAGTCATTTTTGTGCGTAACCTTCTCGAGCTATCAATTATCATCTTAGGAATGGCGTCCCATTCCCTTGTCATGACTTATTTTTGTTTTCCTAAGACTTTTGACACTTGTCTTGAGCCTCCTGCTCACTGACCATGTGTCAGATTCAATTTTACACATGTTCACATATTCTCCTTTAAATATAGAATGTGTCTTTTTGAGGTTGAGTTAAATCCATAGCTTGTCTCAGTTTGTTGCCACTTAGCCAACCCCTTTGGATTCCTAACTCCATCTTCAACAGTTGCTTCAACGTGTGCCACTTTATCCACATGTTTTTATTTTCATAAAATAATAAGGTTTTACAATTCGGTTTTGGTCAATAGAGCAATTTGTCTTTTGGAAAAATAATAGAAATAATAATTAACAACTCAAGTCATAGGGTATCATATACAACCCCCCTCAAAACTTATCATCGTCCTTGGTAATTACTAGTTTTCATCAATACCATTCTGGAACAGAAATGGATATGCTTCCTGCATATTACTTTCTATTTTCCAAGTAACATCTTCTATACTAAGGTGCTTCCATTGAACCTTTACCTGTCCTACGATTCGATTATGGAGTGTAAGTTCCCTCTTGTCAAGAATACGATCTGGATCTACTAGGAACTCACCCACGAGTTCCACCTATATTATTCTCCAATAAACAACATGAGTAGGGTCATGTATATAATTTTTCAGAGATGAAATGTGAAACACATCATGTACTTTTACCGTAGCTGGAAGTGCAAGTTTATAAGCTATAGGTCCTATTTGAGCAAGTATCTCGAATGGGCCACAATATCTAGGTGCTAACTTAGTATAGTTGCCCAGCCGTAAATAAATCCTTTTAGGTTTAACTCTAATATACACATGATCTCCAATATTGAACTCTCTTGGAGTCCTTTTTGCATCAACATAACTTTTTTTCTTGTCTTGAGCTACTTTCAAGTTCTGTTTTACCTGTTTCACTATTAGTTCCATATATTTTAACATATATGGTCCTATAATCAATCTATTAACAATATTACTCCATGAAACAAGTGTATTACATTTTCTTCCATATAAAATTGCAAAAGGACTAAGCTTTGTTGACGCTTGATAATGATTATTATAAGCAAACTCAACTAAGTAGAGATATTCTTCCTATTTACCAGGTTTGTCCATAACATACATTCTAAGAATGTCTTCAAGAATATAATTATTTCTTTCAGTTTGCCCATATGTTTGCGAATGATAAGAATTTTTGAAGTTTAATTGGGTATCTAACCCTTTAAATAAAGCCTTCCAAAAATTTCCAGTGAACTTAACATCTCTATCAAATATTATAACTTTAGGGATTCCATGTAACCTGAATATTTGCTTCATGAATATTTTTTCTATATTAATAGCTTTGTAGGTTGATTTCATGGGTATGAAATGTGTTTCCTTACTTAATTTATCAACTACAACCATAATTGAGTAGTTTTGTTTACTACTTCTAGGCAATTCGGTAATAAAATACATACTTATCACTTCTCATTTCCATTCTGGAACGGGTAAGGGTTGTAGTAGTCTGGCTGGATGTTGGTGTTCAACCTTAACTTGTTGACACTCTAAGCATCTAGCTAGATATTTTGTTGTTTCACCTTTCATATTTGGCCAATAGAATTCATTTCTTAGCATAGTAATTAATTTCTGGTAACCTGGGTGTCTAGAATATGGTTTCTTATGCATATCATCTAAAATCAATAGCTTAATTTCATTAGATTTGGGTACATATAATGTGTTTTTATACATAACAATCCACTTTTTGAGAATCTAAAATCTTATTCTTCTATTCCTTCAAAATTATCAGCAATATTTAACTTAATATTTTGATATTCTGGATCTTTTTCAGCTGCTAACCTTACCCTTTCATCTAAATATGTTTTGTTGTTACTCCTAGTAACTGTATAGATCAGGTTTGCATGTCTACTTAATGCATCTTCCACTTTATTTTCTTTTTCCTTATTGTGTTTTATCTCAAAATCATACTCGCTTAAGAAGGCTAACCACCTTGCTTGGCGAGCATTTAAATTTTGTTTATCAAACAGATATTTTAGGGCGATGTTATCTATCAAAAATAATAATTTCGGCCTACTAGATAATGCCTCCACATATTTAATGCATGTATTATTGCGACCAATTCCCAGTCATGTGTTATGTAATTTTGTTCATGTTTCTTTTATTTCCAAGATTCATAAGCTATTACATGGTTTTCTTGCATTAACACTCCTCCAAGCCCTTCGCGCCATGCATTTGTACACACTACAAAGTCTTTATCTAGGTCTTCCAATTTTAATATAGGAGTTGTAGTTAAGATTTGTTTTAATTTGTTAAACATTTCTTGACATTTCTCAGACCATATGAGATTAATTCCTTTCTTTTGTAACAATATTGTAGGATATGCAATCTTAGAAAACCATTCTATAAACTTCTAGTAATAGCCAGTTATACCCATAAAGGATCTTATATCTAAAACATCCTTAGGTTCGAGCCAATTCATTATAGCTTTTATTTTTTTTGGGTCAACAGTTATACCTTCTTTGGAAATTACATGTCTGAGATACTGAATTTGGTCTTTATAAAACTCACACTTACTTAGTTTTGCATATAATTTATGTTCTCTTAGTATCTGTAATACAATTCTTAAATGTTCATCATGCTCCTTTTCATCCTTTGAATAGATGAGTATATCATCTATAAAGACGATCACAAATTTATCTAGACATTTACTCAAACTAATGTTCATCAAGCACATGAATGAGGTTGGTGCATTAGTCATCCCAAATGGTATTACGAAAAATTTGTAATGTATGTATCTTGTTCTAAATGTTTTTTTATAAATATCCTCATCCTTTATCCTTACTTGATGATAACCAACACGTAAAACAATCTTAGAAAATATTGTAGCTCCCCTTACATGATCAAACATATCATCGATACAAGGTAATGGATATCTATTTTTAATGGTCATCTTATTAAATTGTCTATAATCAATACAGAGACGTAATGTCCTATATTTATTTATAACAAAAAGTATTGGTTCCCCCCATGACGATGCACTTGGTCAGATATATTCTTCATCTATCAATTCATGCAATTGACATTTTATTTCATTTAACTCTAGGATATCAGGTCTACGGAGAAGTATATTTCTCTCCTAGGAGGTAGTCCAGGAACATCCTGGAATACATCCTGAAATTCCTGCAATACTAGAAAGTTATCTAACTCATTGTTACTTTCCTCTTTTTCATTATAATTTATGTGTACAAGTAGTTTACACCCTTTTTGAATGCATATTTTTACTTGTAAGGTTGTTATTTCTCTAATACTAACAAGTCTTGATACTCCTTTAATGTTTATAATGCTATTGCTCTCATCTACATAGGTAAATGTTTTATTGTAACAATCTAAGACCACTTTAAACTTTTACAGTCAATCCATACCGATTAGCACATCATAAGATTATAAAGGTAATATGTTTAAGTCTATATGTGTTCTTAATTCATTCATACCAAGTTCCTAGTTTTTAACAACATTTGTAATCCTCCTTTTAGTCCCTGTAGGTAACTGTACTAACTAGGATTTTTCAAACTTTTCCTTATGTAACTTACAGATTTCTACAACTCTTGGTGAAATATAACTTAAACTAGCACCTAGATCAATTAAAACAATAACTAGTTGATTATGTATCATACCTTCAATTTCTACCATTGAAGTTTGATGATCTGCTTGTTGATTTTTCAAGGTTGTGTTGATTTTTGGTGTAGACCTTGTTAGCTCACCAACTGTATTTGCTTCATGTACTGTTTGCACAATGTTATTTCCCTTCTTCTTGAGAGGATAGTCTTTATACTAATGTGCACCACTGCATTCCCAACATTTCACTGTCTCTTTTTGGGCCGTTTCTTTATTGAAGAGGGTTGGTGGTTTGGTACCCTTAATTTTAGGTATATTGAAAGGTTTACTTGTTCTGAACTTATTACCTTCTTGAAATCTCTTATCGACATTTCTATTAGAGTAATCTCCCCCTTTATTCTTAGGGTCAAACCTCTCAAACTTTTTCCCATTCCAATTATTAGAATTCTCATTTCTATTTTTATACTTCTCAAAATGGGGTTTAGTTTTCCTCATGGTTTTTTCCAATGTTTTTGGGTTATCAAACTCAATTTGTTCTTTATAAGAACTAGGTAGGCAACTCAAGAATCATTGAATATTTGGTTTTTCATCCATAATGTAAGGCACATAATGCAACAAACTCAGAAACATACTACATAAATCTTTCATTGTAATATTTCTCAGTTTTAGTTGATAGAACTCCTTGGCTTTACCCTCATAATATTGTTCAGATAAGTATTGTTTATTAAAATATCTCTTAAATGTTTTCCATGTGATTTTCCTTTCCTTAATACTTTTTACTCTTTTTATATCCTGCCACCATATGTCTACTTTTTATGTCATATTGTAGATAGTCATCCGAGATTTAAGCTCACTTGAGTAATTGTAGACTTGAAAATATTTCTGCATACAAGAGAGCCATGCCTCTGCTTCGTCACCAGTCTCCACTTCTCCATTGAAGGTTGATAGTTTAATATTCTTAAATTCTCCCATGACTTCATCATGTTGTTTAGTTTTATTTTTGGTTATTTCTTTAGAATTAGACCTACTTTCAATAGATGTTTCAGTGTCTTTTGTATCCTTGTAAAATGACTCTGTCACAGATTCCGGATACTCCAATTTTCTTTCTTTCCTCTTTGGTTGGGATATCTTAGAGTTGTTGGAATTTTTCCCTTTATTTTTATTAGTATTTTGATTGCAAATTTTTTTAGCAGAATTGCATTTAGTTCCTCCTGAGTCTTTAAAATTCTTTCGTTATATACTCTCATAGTTTTTAGTTCTTCTCTAAGATATGTTATTGTATTTCTAATTTATGAATGTCTATCATTATTCAAATCCAACCAGATTTGTCCATAACCTACATTCTCTTGTTCAGGATTCTCTTTATGAGGTTCTTCTCCCTGAGTCTCATGTACTTATGTCATTTTCCTGCAAAATCAAATTATTTTTCTTCCAAGAGGTAAGAAGAAAATCAAGAAAATTTACATGTTAGATTTTTCTCTGATAAAGCCCATAAAAAGGCCAAGTGTTGTAACCTACAACTCCGATACCATTATGCCACAGACCTAAATTTCCATTCCAGTTATATATATATATATATATATATATATATATATATATTCAACCATAATAATCTATTTACTTCTTGTCACCTATTATAGTATCATGTACTATAACTAGTGGAACAACTCGATACTTAACAATTTAGTTCTAAAAGATTATCCTAAGTCTTATTCTACTAAGACTAGATACTTGATAATCCTATATATGTTTGTTTTTACTAAGTTTCATAATTCTAATTTTTATATCTATAGTCATTTACAATTTAAGGACATGATCGACCCCATGTATAAGGGTCTCTTCGAGGGTTATTTGTTTTTTTTGGAACCCTTATGGCTATATGTTCCCACTCGACTCTATTTCATTTTTATTGTAACTTTTAAACGCATCACACCTTATATGCGTCCATGTGATTTGGCGTATAAAGTTTGGAATTATATTAACCTTGTTAAAGTGTTCCAAATATAAACTGACTTAATTAATAGTCAACCAATCTACATAATATTTTTTCGGCATATTGTTCAATGTATAACATGTATTAACGAGTTTCAATGTACAATGTGTACTAACAGGTTTCAATGTACAACACCTGGTTATGAAGGACAACTCATACATAAGTGGATTTATTGTATAGTTTTACGAGGAGTTAAACTCCTATTAATATTGTTTCTTCATTTAATTTCTCACCAACTTTCCTTCATTTAAACTGTGTATCATATGGTTTATTTATCATGCAACGACCCTACATGCGCCACCTGTGGGGGTTACTATCTCGAGGAGATTTACTCGACACTTGTTCCGAGGAAGTATACGTGTAGAGTCATATCATTTATAGGTGTTTGGGTTTTTCTTGTTGGAACCTTAACCCTTTTGACCCCTTCCTATCTTGGCTCATTTCACATTTCTCTGTTTTGTTTCCTCTATGTTGTGATCATCCTGAGAGATTTTAAGGCTTTATAGGACCCTCTTGTATCCTTCGAGAGTTCCTTGAGTTACAATATGGAAGTTTGATTGTTTAGAACCTTATTTAATTTTACGATGGAATTATTTGTGTGAGAGCCAGGGCATGTTGGCTTGCAATTGGTTGGTCGATATCTTCCCTTACTGGTAAGAGATTATAACCTTCTTTACTTGCTATGGTTTCATGTATGATTCATAGGTTTATGCCTCTAGCTTACTATTCGAGCCATTCAAACTGTTAGTTCAAAGTTGTGTTATTTCGTTAGCTTTGGTTAAAAAATGTCTCAGTAATATTTATCTTGATGAATTTCTTATCTCTCTATCTACTATATAAAGTTGTGCTTGTAACAAGATGTAATTTCAGATGCGATGAGTCTCACTTCTAGTTATCGTGTGGTCTAAAGGGTTTTCCCCTTGGACCTCAAGGACTTATCATTCGAACTTAGTTATTCTATGAAATCCAGGGTCTGAGTTACAGTAACATGTTTTACTATAGGTATTATAATTCCTTTGTTTTATTGTTCCCATTCTGGTCTATGATTAAAACATTTTCCAATCATTTATTTGTCTTGAACTTAGTTAGGACTCATGTTAAAACGAATGTGGTGTTCGCACAAAGTAGCAATGTTCTTTTTGTTTTAATATTTTGGGTGGAATCACGAAGGTGGGTTACACTTTCGTGACAATCTGGTCTCCAAAATTTCGGAAAACCAACTTTCGGCCGAACTACATATATTTT
>JZKD02S2388590.1:955992-980996 GCA_000966675.3 Picea glauca | reverse complement strand
ATTACCACTCTAAAAATTTACAATATACTGCAACTTTAAAAGATTGTATTAATTCAACGCAATAAAGCTCGCTTAATTTTTTCAACTACAGATAGAATATCATAACCAGAAAAATCTCACGCGTCATAATATCCAAGCCACAGAAAAAATGAATTCAATCCATTTGAATAAGAAGCTTAAATGCGATATTAGAAATGAAATCTTGACTCTCGAATAAGAAGCAGTACAAACATTAACCAACTGAAGATTTGTTATTATATGCCATCTACTAAACATTAACCAACTTTTAGTGTATATTATTGTTTTTGTAAAAACATAAAACATTTATCCTAGCATGAAAGGGCAAGGACAGTAAGATTTGAGGACACTGAACAACGGATAGCTATCGGTGTTCACCAGCAGTGGATGAGGCCGTAAGCCTTTCGGCGTTCACCAGCCGCGAGTTAGCGGCTGTGCTACGGTAATAAACAATTAAACTAAAATTTAAACACACATTTTAAACACAAATTTAAAACTAAAATTTTAACCATACATTTTAAACACATACATTTTAAACCAAAAAATTTTACCATACATTTTAAACACATACATTTAAAACAAAAATTTGAACAGTACAGGAAACTTACCTCTCCACGACCCCTGCGAACTCCGCAACCTCTCCACGACCTCTGCGACCTCGCAACCTCTCGGCGTCCTCCACCGGCGCTCGACGACCTCACAAATTTACGCTCGTGACCTCACAAATTTACGCTCGACGACCTCACAAATTTACGCTTACGACCACAGAGCTCTCGCAGAGGCGATTACGCCAACAATTTTTCGAAAACATTGCAAATTCGATGTGTGGGTAATATATAAACCATCTTTCAGCCGAAAGATAGTTCGGCTGAACTAGTTTTCGGCCGAATAATATTTTGGCCGAACTATCTTTCGGCCGAAAATGTATTTCCGGAAAGAAAATATCCGACCGACCAAATTTCTACACACAAAGCGAGGGGGCGGTTATTGCACCGTTCGATTTGACGTTTATTTTTTCGGCCGAAAAATAGTTCGGCCGAAAAAAGGTTTTTCAAAATTTTGGAGACCCGATTGTCACGAAAGTGTAACCCACCTTTGTGATTCCACCCTGCCTTGTTTACTATTAAATTATATTAACTCTTTCATAAGTTATGTTGTTTTCAATCTTTTTGTTGGCCCTTGACCAAGTTTTGAGGAATACTGGTCATATTTGACCATTTTTGGGACTGCAATAGCTAGTCAAAGATGGAGCACAACGCGAAGTGGAAATTAGGGAAGAAAAACCTATTTTTGGGACCTTTTATGGTTTTTGGGTTGATGTAAAGGGAAAGGGATGTCGACCCGTGGGTTCACTCACGCTTAGGTCCACTTTTGTAATGTATAAATAGATAGGCAATGTAAGAAGTAGTAGAAGTTGTTGCTTAGTGCACTTGGTGAGTGCTTAGTGCAAGTTGGCTAAAGTGCTAAGAGTTGGATCTGTGTGATCAAGTACTGTAAGGCTTTGTGCATTTTGTGTAAGACTTGCAGAGCTGAGTGCAAGTCCCTGTGAGAGACTGTAGAAGGCTTTGTGTTGTAAGGCAACGAAGAAGGATCTAGCAAGTTGCATAGATCTTATGTCCTGTGTGCAGTAGGGTTTGGAGGCTTTGTGTTGTAACCGATTGAAGACATTAATAAAGAAGAAGACTTTGTGGACGTAGCCCCAGGGAGGGGGTGAACCACGGTAAATTTGTGAGTTGTGCTATGTGCCTCGACTTGATGTGCTTGTCTCTTCCTTTGCTAAGTGATTTGATGTGATTAAATAGATTTAGTTATGCTTTATGCTTCTGAGATAGGAATGAATGGTATCTCTGATATGTATGAATATGCTTAGTGCTTATCTACAGGATCTGACCTATTTTACTATTACCAAGTGCTGAAAGATCTTAGATCTAAGTAAATGTTTTGATGATATGTGCTCTCTACGAAGTATAATAACACTGAATATTGATGAATATTAACTGCTAAAGTGCTCTGTTAAGTGTTAGAATAACAGGTTTGTGTCCCATCTAAGGTTGTAGACATCTGAGTCCTGCAACCACCCCTACCTCTACCTTGAGTGAGACTTCATCTGCTTCGCAGGTGTTGCTGAAAGGGTCGATAGTTAGGGTTTTGTTGGTGCATTGTTGTAGCGTTGAACCCTGGGTCTGCCCCTGTGTCCCAACAAATGGTTCCATTGCTGGGACCTGAAACTGTGATTGCTGGGAACTAAAGAAGAAAAATCCTTGTGTGAAATAAGCTATGTGCATAGATATATTGCCCTAGTGCGTAGTATTCTACTTGACCTACGAAGCTTTGTGTCAAGAAAGAAAGGTCAGATCTGAAGGAAAGAGGTCAGATCTGTAAGAGAAGAGGTTGATACTAAAGAAAAGAAGTCAGATCTGAATGCTTTGTGCTCTAAGAAAGGTTAAAGTAGAAGTTTCTAAGTCATATCTATAGAAAGAGGTAATATATGTAAGCTTTGTGCTCTGATAAAGGTAAGGATAGTTAAAAGTTCTTAGATCTGGAAGCTTTGTAATCTATAGAAGTAAAAGAAGCGGAAATTTTTGTTTCTAAAGTATGGATTTAGGTATGCTTGATAGATTTTGTCCTAGCTTGAAAACTAGGGCATTGTTAGATGAAAGAACGTTTGATATGAATAGATCTGATAAAAATAGTGAAAGATATGTTATACATATGCATAGAAAGAGTTTTTGGACTAACCAATGGATGTAGGACCCTAGAAAGAAGTTTTTGTAGGCTAGACATCATGATCCTAGCGCACAGTACAAGAATATTTGGGGATCATGGAAGAGAAAGAGAGGATTAACTCTTTGTTACAGTTGCATAAGACCAGGACATCTTGCTAAGGAATGCCCTGGGAGAAAACCTAGTTGCCTCTGTTGTAAGGCTATGGACCATGAAGTATTGGATTGCCCTAGAATGATTGATAAACTTGAAAAGTTGAATATGGAGCAAGAAAACCCTGAAGGAGATCAAGAGACTAAGATTATAGAAGAACCCCAGAAAGAATCAGAGATTATGTTGCTGAAAATGAAAGAAATCCTGGATGAACATAAAGATGCCATTTTTTCAGAGATCTTCAAAGAAAAGGAGAAAATCGAGGTTAGAATATGAGACTTCGACATTGACTATGCTCTGGATGAGGGAACACAGATGAAAATTATGACAAAAAGTACTTGTGAAACCCTAGGAAGGCCTGCTATGGTTCCTTCACTAGGAAGAATAGGGTTTTTTAAAGGAAAAATGGTAACCCTATGTGGCAGAATTACCCAAATAGCTATGAGTACCCATGGAGCTTCAACAGAGGAAGAGTTCGAAGTCATTATATTTATTGAGGACCATGCCCCATTTCTAGCTTTGTTAGGCAGGATCTGGATTGAAAAGGACCAGATCTAGAGAATAGAAGAAAAGGATGCTCTATAACAGAAGAAGAAAGAACTCATGGAATTTATGTCTAGAAGGATCTCCTACTTGATGAAAGAATAAGAGAACAGATCTCAGTTGTTAAACACTAGGGCCCTGAATGTCGAAGCTATAAGAGCATTAGAGGAACCATAAAAGACCAAAATACCTAATCCATATGAGGAAGGAGTATTACCCTTCGATCTGAAGAAAGAACCTCAGCAACGTGAAGTGACTATGTCGAGAGAATATAAGACTCAGAATGGAAAAAGGATGACCGAGACTAAGCTCACTTTGAAGAAGGCTAGGAAGCTAAGTAAGAAGAGAGCCAAGGTTGAAAAGTTACAGAAGGTTCTGGAAGAAACTTCGCAAAAGGAAAAATCACAAGAATTGAGCTTCGCCGAGATATCAAAACAATGACATCTAGCACTTCGCCATGGTGCAGAAATATAGCCATTGGACCTATATACCCATTCAAATTCTTCCCCGAACAGACATAAAATAATTTATGGCTCGCCACTAGACCGTTAGACCATGCCATAACAAACAGAACATAAGTTAATGCAACCTCATATCCATTGCAAAAAGATCGTTGCTAAGTTTCCCTACTTAGTCCGTCGTGCCACGCACCGAGAATACTTTTTGGTAAGTGAGAATTTGAGCCTGAAACCTAACATTAATTCACCCTGTAATCATTTCCTTGTTCCCATATTGTTCACTGTAGTCTCTAAATTCATTTCGCACCCGAGCTAGTGGACCCAAGCTTGTATGTCGGACGAGCTCAACGTTGTTGAGAAAGTAGTTAAAGAAGTTTTGATTGAATTAATGGCTGAGAGAATCATTTCATAAAGAAGGATGTCTACAGGTGTGCAAGCATCATGGATAGGAGGAGTCAAATCTTCTCCCTCCATTTCTCGTGGAGCAAGACCTTCCAGAACCATGACCGAGACAAGAACAAAGCACAGAGAAGATATTGCAAACGCCAAGTTGATACCATGCATTCTGTTAGTTTACATACCACCTTTAAGTGGCAATATTAACCACGACAGTGTACCCAAAGACTTGAGTACACCTTGATCACCGCGTATATTCCGAAAGGGGTGCGCATAGTTTTTGCTGACCAGGATAACCTCGCAGCACTGAAATTTAGTGATTTTAACCTTGGAGATCATAAAGTTTACAACATGATTTCCCCACACAAGTACTCAACCAGAACAAAAGGAAAGAATTCTAAGATTTTCCCGCAATGCTGGACCCAGAACCTCGCGCATTCCACACTGCTCAACGTAATGAAGATCCCTCACTTTGGCAGACACCAGGAAGTCAACGCATGTGTCAAATTGTTGTTGTCTTGCTACCACAACGGATACTTATGGTTGGACTACCGCATCACTATGGATTCGACTCTGATCAATCAGATCACAAGAATTAGCATGCAAGGCACCAACCCACAGGACTTTTACCCAGGAAAGACCTCAGACCGAGCACTAGCACAATGGATAAAAGAAACTTATGGAGATGTTGAGAAAGGCACGTGAGGCTACCAGGTAGCCTCTATCCAGAGTGGCACAGTGCACCTTTCCTATCAGCTGATCGCGGGAAAGTTAGTTCGTAAGAACAGACCAACATAGGTGACTGGCTTCGTATTTGACCTCGCAGGGAACTGCATCGAGGGACTACAGATTAATTGGGCATAGTATCTTGTAAACCAGCTAGACCTGGATTGCAGAGGAGCACAAGACCAAGGGTATGAGTTCCACTTTAGTTGGTTTCTCATACTCATTGCTTTCATCACTTGGGAACTGCCAGAGGGAGCCACTTTTCTAGAGATCGAACCTTTCGAACCACTAGCCGCGAATTTCTATACACTGTGGCACTCCAGCGACATGAACAAGTAGTGGAAGTCCAATGTTGTCTTACACACCTATTTCGACCAACTAAATAATGCAATTCAATATACACCGTGAATCACCCCAAATGTGCTTCATAGGTTTAGACCTTTGATGCAATTTAGTACAGACCGCCACTTCACCTACATTACAACACGCGGTGATGAGCATAAACATCAGCTCCAATCCTACTACAAGCTTACAGAAGATGACTTGGAGGAGATTACCAAGGAATGGTCGATGGACCTCCCTATTGCAGCGGACCCCACAGACATGTCTGATGAGGAAATCCATGAAGCTATGCCAGATACACCTAGGCCAAGAAAGACAAAGAAGGATGGCGAAGTTGAAGATGTCCCTAGCACATCCATGAAGACTAATTTGATCTCACCTACGCAGGGAGGTGATGATGATGAGCTAGGTGGCAGAGAAGTTGAGCAAAACATAGGGGAGGTTACTCCACCTAGAGAGGAGGAGGATCCCTCCTTGAAAATAAAGATTACACCAGATTGTTGATCAAGTCAAATATCGCCTTTAACGAGCTCAAAAAGACACAACACAAGCCACCTAGGCTTTGATGCAAGCACATAAAGCACTTCTAGAACAATAGAGTGAGGAAGAATGGGAAAATATTTCCCTGAAAGCAAAGTGGGATGAGGAAAAGGCACAGTTGCTAGCAAATCAACTTGAAGTACATGAAAGGGTTCACAAATCACTGCACTCTGTGACGGTCATAGAAGTGAAGATGGAAGACCATCTCCCATAGCAGGTGACCCAAATGGAAGAAGTAATCCAACAAATCCAATAGCGCATCACAGATCTAGAGATCTGCACCGTGCCCGAGACCCCCCAAGAAATAAGAGATCTAAGAGAGGCCACTGCTTGAAGTGCAGTTGGCTAATTAAAAACCTTTGCCTTGGAATGCAAGCAGTTGAGCGCTAGAAGTGCCCAGACTTACGAAACCCTTGCAGAGAATCCATAATTGCAGACATTGGAGGCACAACTCCAAGAAGCAAAGCAACATGCAGACACGCTACAGGCATAGATAAAGACTTTGACCCCAGTCAAAATAATGAAGAGGTTCACAAAACAACGCACATCCCAACAACATGTACATACACTGCAAAGTAAAGTGATGGAAGTCTCCCAACGACTTCAACCAATCCAAGAAAAGGCATGCCAACTGTTCTCTGAACTTGAAAGCCAGGGAGTTGAACTCAAACAAGTTGTCATCACTGTAGAACAATGCCTAGAAGGACCACTCAATGACACAGTGATTCAGGAATTTATTGAGCAAGAGGTTGTTGCACTGCAGCAGGTCGAAGCAGCTCGAGCCAAACTCGAGGAGTTTGAAGCAGAATTGGTCAGACATGAGTGACTCGGAACGAGTCACGGGTGAGTGTTGGGGGCCTATTGGCCCTTAACCAAGTTTTGAGGAATACTTGGTCATATTTGACCATTTTTGGGACTGCGACAACTAGTCAAATATGGAGCACAACGCAAAGTGGAAATTAGGGAAGAAAAACCTATTTTTGGGAACTTTTTAGGGTTTTTGGGTTGATGTAAAGGGAAAGGGATGTTGGCCTGTGGGTTCACCCATGCTTAGGCCCACTTTTGTAATGTATAAATAGATAGGCAATGTAAGAAGTAGTAGAAGTTGTTGCTTAGTGCACTTGGTGAGTGCTTAGTGCAAGTTGGCTAAAGTGCTAAGAGTTGGATCTGTGTGATTAAGTATTGTAAGGCTTTGTGCATTTTGTGTAAGACCTGCAAAGCTGAGTGCAATTCCCTGTGAGAGACTGTAGAAGGCTTTGTGTTGTAAGGCAAGGAAGAAGGATATAACGAGCTGTGTGGATCTTCTGTCCTATGCATAGTAGGGTTTGGAGGCTTTGTGTTGTAACCGATTGAAGACATTAATAAAGAAGAAGACTTTGTGGACGTATCCCCAAGGAGGGGGTGAACCACGATAAATCTGTGAGTTGTGCTCTGTGCCTCGACTTGATGTGCTTGTCTCTTCCTTTGCTAAGTTCTTTGATGTGATTAAATAGATTTAGTTCTACTTTGTGATTCTGAGATAGGAATGAATGGTAGCTCTAATATGTATGAATATGCTTAGTGTTGATCTACAGGATCTGATCTGTTTTACTGTTACTAACTGCTGAAAGATCTTAGATCTAAGTAAATGTTGCGATGCTCTGTGCTCTCTGCGAAGTATAATGAGACTGAATATTGATGAATATTAACTGCTAAAGTGATATGTTAAGTGTTAGAATCGTAGGTCTGTGTCCCAGCTAAGGTTGCAGACATCTGAGTCCTGCAACCACCCCTGCCTCTACCTTGGGTGAGACTTCATTTTCTTTGCAAGTGTTGCCAAAAGGGTCGACAGTTAGGGTTTTTTTGGTGCATTGTTGTAGCATTGAACCTTGGGTCTGCCCCTATCCCAACACTTTTTGCACTTGATGCTACAAAACATTGGCTGTAGGTTTTTAATAATGTGAATCTAGATTATAAAATGTATTCTAAATATTTTGATGATATAAAATATCAAGGTTGTATGATTTTAATAAAGTAAGTAGATTATGAAGTTTATGAAGTTTATTCAAAATATTGAGGATATTGAAGGAGTCATACACATGAAATGATGTCCTTATTAGATGAGATTCTCATATTATAAATAAAATCCATGGGATCCCTTGATCTATAACACCTTGAATACCATTGCACCACTTCTCAACAAGTGAATGCATATGGTATGTTTGTTGCATGTACAAGGATAAAATTCCCTCAATCCCTTAAACACCTTGCATTTACGAATGTCAATTTTCCCAAGGAGACAATTCCTTTGATTGTTGATGCAAAGAAAATAACATGGAATGTATTTCATCCAACCACACTGCTTTGGGCATGGATGGCCCTATATTGGATTTGATTCCCAGATATATGCTCCCTTATTTAAGGCCTCAAACAAAAATTTCATTCAAAAACTCAATGATTAACATGATTATGTAATTCACGCCAAGTTTTTCATTTTTCTGTGTTCTTAATTTCATAACAAGAGAAAGAAATATTCATCTCCAAGAGTCATTTATATTTTGACTAGATTAACAAAACACATCTTGAAACCATCTAGTGAGACCTAATGATAATGGGTAAGTAAATCTCCCTCTATGCTTCACATGTTCTACTTATTGTCATGAGTCTTGGTCACATCTATGTGTAAGACATGAGTGACCTACTTGTGTAGATTTGGGTTTTCCTTAAATTCATCCGATCAACATTCACTGATTGAATTTCACTTTTTTCAGTCTCTAGAACAACCAAATTCAACACTCACTTTTGATATGGCTTCTCTTCCAAACCATAGACTCTTATCATAGTAAACTTCTAAAAAAGAAACCAGTCTCTCACTTTGGTGGTCTTTTCCAATTGTAGTGACCATTTGACTAAAGGAATAATTATAACGAATACTTCATTTTGGATAATAAAGTCTAATTTATAGAAATAAAAGAGTCTTAGATGGGAACTAATTATTATACTCATTTATTACTTCACACATATTGACCAAAGTTATTGAATGCTTATCTTATTGATGATATTTATATTCATATAATATAACTTCAAATTGACAACTTATTAATTATTTCATTAATAACCTAGACATTAGTAACTAATGTGTTTATTGAACCTTTAGTCTCCTTGCTCCTTTCCTCTCCTAGTAGCTCCTTGGTCAGGATAGGCTCACTGAATCTTGGTTGTGTTGATGGACACCTCTGTAGTTGAGCAACATAATATTACCATTAAATTCTTCCTCCCCTTTCCGAAGGCTTACCTTTGTTATATAGCTCTTGGAGGAGGCTTGGGAGAGGATTCTAGATCTTCTAGAGGCCACTAGAGACTCAAATGATGTGAGTTCCTAGGACGACATGAAGATCCAACTCATTCTTCATATATCACCTCGTAACTCCTCAATTCTAGAAGTCTAATAGTGCCTCACTTGATGAGACACTAGTGTCCAGTGAGGGCCTTTCTTGTTGTCCACTAGGTGATCTGTGAGGATGCAAATAAGGGCTCAAAAAGGGTTTAATCCTTAGGAAAAATATGTATTTGAGATTGTATCCTTTGATGGATTCCTCTTTGGCCTATAGGGTGGAAATTAAAGCTATAAAAACCATGTGGTGGTTGTTTCCACTGTTGGCAATTACCTTTCTTGAAGGTGGAAGACTATGTACAAATGTAAAGCAAGGAGAATGGAGGAATTGGCTATATGGAAGTTTAGAGTGAGGGGACAAGTGCTCCACATGCCACACTCATCTCTCCTTCACATTCATCTTTTGTGAAAATCATAGGCTATGCAGAGGTGTGGAGCAAAAAGAAGTAAGGTGGATGCTCCACATGCCACACTCATATATCCTTTGTATTCATATGTTGAGTGGAGTGTATATCATGCAGCTGTGTGGAATAGGAATTATGTAGACTCTTCCCTTATATTTACACCACATTCAACACCAGTGTAGAGTGCAGGGCCATGTCCTTCCTCCACATTACAAACTTACCATTAAACTTGTAATATGAGAATGTACTAAGCCATTTAATAAACCATTTTATTTTTCATGATCCTTTTCTAGATCACACTTCCCCAATTTGGAATATTTTGGTCTCCAACATATCATCGATGAAGGATATGGAAGCTAACTCTAGATTGATCTAAATCTAGATATAATACAAATGTGAAAGCATCAAACCTTTCGACCTAACATCTCTAGTAGACAACTAGTATAACACCAAGTCAATTTGATTCAGGAAATTAAATTAAAGGCTAGTCACGTGATCAAATAAATAGTCAATTTGATGTTTGACTTTGCTTACTAGTGTGTTAAGTAGCCATGAGGGAGAATGATTATGTTACTTTATTTTTCATTAGTGATGATTATGGGAATGGTCTCCTAAATATCACTAAAATTGAGAAGATAACAATAGAAGATAATCATGTTTTCTAAAATTATGTCTTAAAAATTTCAAATTTGTAGCAAGATATTAATTGCATGTGTGTGTGTGTTATGATACACATGTGTTTTTTGTTGTATTCACGAGATAGAGTAATACACCTTCATAATGTTATGAGATAAAGTAATATACCTTCATAATGTTATGAGGGCCATGTGACCTAACACTAGTGATGTATCCACTCATAGTAGAAACATTTTCTAATGAAAACCCATATCATATGGGATTTTTTATGATAGAAATAACATTTTATCCCTACCTTCTAGTTAACAAAACTCTTCATAAGTATTGATATTTCATTGAATTTAGATTTAATAGTATTTTTAATGGTATATCAATGTTCTGTAGAGTGATCTCCTTCTCCATTCCAAAATGATTTAGCCAAGAATTGGCATATTTTATTTCATGTTAGTAGTCTCTTGTGCCTGTACATTAGGTACCTAGTTTTAGTCATTCTCTTAATGGGGAAATAACTAATTATATGAGGATAGGATAAGTTGTATGATATTAATTTTAATATTATAAATTATAAACACTTCTGAATTTTCTCAGTATTTCTCCATGATTATATAGAAATGCTACAACCCAAATATTCGAATCCATATATAATATAACAAGATTGATGAGTTTCTCAAAAGGGGTTTACTTTTTTCCCAGAGCCAAAATTCATACGATTTACAATTGTTTTCGAGGGCAAAATAGGTTTTCTATTCTTCATTGATCCTTTTCTCAATGCTATAATTTCAATTAAACTTGTGATTAAGGTAAACTCCAAGACATTTATATGAAGAAAATTCCTCTAAGTTGTTATTGGCATGTATCCTAAAGGGTTAGCATATGTAGGTGTCAACTTCCATTAATTTTTTATTATATTTTACCTCCCTATAATAATGGTGTTAGCCATATGGGATAGAAAGGGATAACTACCCTTTTTCCAAGGATGCTTATGAAGCAGGAAGGAAGAGTATTTGAAAAAGGTGCTAGGGAAGGTGATAAAAGTGGAATAAAATAAAGAGTGTGGGTTGGCTAATTGGGAGGAGAAATAATTCTTGAAAATTGAAGAGAACTTAAAACTACTTTATTTGTTATTCACATATTACTTTGTTGTGTCCTAGATTGTCATTGTTGTTTGTGAAACTTTGGACATGGAGGGATATGATGTTAGGTTTAATAATCAACAACTAATAAACTCAAAACTATATCAAGCAAGGGAGTTAGGGAGTTTATAGTTAATAAATCCCTTAGTAGAAATATGGTTCCTTTATGTAACAATTAGGTATAAATCCCTTAGTTTATAGTAAAATTAGGCCCCTTTATGTAACTTTAGGTGACCATAAAATATTTCACAGTTATGTATAACATTTTCTATATTATCAAAGATAATGTAATAATATCACCTAAACTACTCCATTAGCATCATTGTAGACATTACCATTTGGAACCGTTAATTTTATGACAATTAAGACTCACTCAATTTGACGCAAACGCCACCCAGGGCATGTCTGCTTCAACCAAGACCTTCCTTTTCCTAGGCCGGAAGAGTTAAAGTACTCCTCAACCCCCTGTCGGGAGTTCTCAATACCCACAGACTTCCTTCATGACCTCCACTTCTTTAATTCGGGAGATCGGACCTCGCGATATTGCGAGTCCTAAATTCACGGAATCGGGTCTCACCAATCCCCGAATCCCGATGATCACTCATCCACGGTATTGTTACCCCTTATCGGGAATTTACTCGTCGAGAAATCGGTATACACGAGGTCACGGATTTCTCACCCCGCAAATCCCCAATTCCCGATTGCGATGGCACCTTAGTACCCTTTTTCCCTAGCCGGCTCCTCTTGCATGTGACCTCTGACCGCGAGACCACGTCCTTCACCCTTATCGGGATTTTGGAATTCGCGAGTTCGAATAACATAGAACTCACACCTCTGGGATCTTCGATCCCCGACTTCCAATGCCACCTGTCCTTTACTCCCTGATGCCTGGACCCCACACTCCTGTAGTGATCTCGCGCCATGTGTCCCCGTAGCGATCAACAGCTCCAGTTGCGTCGGGAAATCGCTAATCGCGATTTTAGCAGGCACAAAACTCCTGTCTCCATAGACCCCGATGAACCGAATCCCGATGGCTCTTGGCTCCTCCTCGACTCGCTTAGGTTTAACCCGTGTGCATCTCCTCAAGATCTATAGGCTGTTGGGATTTCGCAAGACTCCTCTGTGAACCTTGGTTGTTGATTCCTTCCTTCAGAGGTTCCCTCGAAAATGACCAAGTGTTCCTTTCAGAATCCCTTTCCAACGCTTGGGCTTGCCATTTCAACTCAAGCCTTCTTCTACACAGACTCCTATGTTCTCCTTCAGGGATATCACGAAGGAACTATCCCTCTTGAGATTACCCACTCTGACTCCTTCAGAGAGACTTTGCGCACACTCCTTGCATTTACTATTCAACCACCTCTAGTGTTGAATACTTCAGACTCTGTGCAACTCCTGTAGCAGCAGTCTTCAATTTCTCTTTACTCAGACTAACAACTGAGACTTCAAATTCTGCCTGTGCACTCTTCACACGGCTTCCATAACAACCCTATAACTTCTGGGTGAATGAGAATAAGTGTTTAACTATCGAGCCTCATCAATGCACTCTTTCCGGATGAATTCAACTGCACTCTATGCAGGAATCTCCTGGCTCAGACAGAGAAACAATTGAAACTTATTCTCTTCTCTTTCCCTCTTAGACTTCAGTTGAAACCCTGAAATCACATGCACGCATATACAAAGCAAATGCATCACTAGAAACCAAAACATTCATGAGCTTAACATTTACACAGAGAAAACAACAATAGCCATGAAATTGAAACAGAACTTCATTCTATTAAGTCAATCTTCTGTACATGGGTGTTCTTCATACAATTCTCTGCTTGCTCCTCTCTTCCGAATGCTTCTGAATAATATTACAATGTACAAGTGAGGGTGTTTATATCCGTTTTCCCTCTCTAACTCTAAAACTATCTAATCTGGAAATAAAATCTTATCTACCTGCATTAAATCTATTAAATGCCTCATCTACCTAAGGACAAGAGCTTAAAGGCTCAAGGTCCACGATAATATACTAAGGCACTTTCCATAAATGGCTCATTTATACATTGGCGCATCATCTTAAATGGAAATTCAAAAATTTTTGGCTGGCCTTGTCCAGCTGTTCGTCGTCTTCCATAATGGCTCGCTTGTCTTGGGCGATGCTCCTTGATGAGTTGGCGATGCTCCTGCATCATACTCCTCGTCTTGAAAACTTTCATGGGCTCCTATCCATGAGCTCCTGCATGGTCTGTCCATGCTTCTGTATCACTGCTTCATTTTCCTAGCTAGCATCTCCGACTGGGTGATTCTTCCATTTCACCAGGTACTCAAAGTATTGCTTCCGTCTGGTTCTTTTGTTGGCCCTCTTGTCAAGTATACACTCCATCTGTGGCCTTTTTGCAATCGGCATCTGCTTCTGCCACTGAATTTCTGGCTGCTCATCACTTCCAGCTCCTGCTTCCTCAGCCTTATATGGATATAAGTCTGAGACATTGAATGTTGGAGAAATCCCGATGTCTTCCGGGAACTCAATCTCATAAGCATTTTCTCCTAATTTCTTCAAGACCTTGCATGGCCCAATTTTCTTCATCTTGAGCTTATTATATGTTCCCCTCGGGAACCTTTCTTTCCTCAAGTGTGCTAGAACCATATCACCAACTTCGAACTGAAGTTGTCTCCGATGTTGATCTGCTCTGCGCTTGTATTCCTGATTTGAATCTTCCAGTCGCTGCTTCACCTTGCTGTGAAGTTCCTTCATCACCTCAGCGAATTCTTTTGTGCTCGCACTGCTAGTCGCAACCTGTTCTAACTCCCTGAGTTCAGAAACTCCCCTCGGTTGTGTCCCATACACAATCTGAAATGGAATTTTGGCTGTACTCCGATTCACTGAATCGTTGTATGCGAACTCTGCCTGTGGAAATATGTTGTCCCAGCTGCTATGGTGCTCTGTCACCAAGATCCTTAGCAAGTCTCCCAGACTCCTGTTGACCACCTCTGTCTGTCCGTCTGTCTACAGATGGTATGCTAAACTAAATGCCAAGTTTGTTCCTAGCTTCTTCCATAAGGTCCTCCAAAAATTCCCTATGAATTTCGTATCCCTGTCTGAGACTATGCTTCTCGGCAATCCATGAAGTCTAACAACCTCTTTGAAAAACAAATTCGCGATGTGGGTCGCATCGCTGGTCTTCTGACATGGAAAAAAATGTGCCATCTTTGAAAACCTGTCCACCACCACAAAGATGGAATCAACCCCTCTCTACGTCCTCGGCAAACCTAATACAAAATCCATGTTGATCGCCTCCCATGGTCTCTCCAGTATGGGCAATGGTTGATAAAACCCTGCATTCTGCTTTCTCCCCTTCGAATGCTGACAAATTCGACACCTGTCAACAAACCTTTTGATATCTATTCGCATTCCTGGCCAAAAATATGATTCTCTTAACTTTGCGAATGTTTTATCGTGGCCAAAATGCCCTGCTAAGCCTCCACTGTGATTTTCTTTCACCAAGCTCTCCCTCATGGAGCAATTTGGGATACACAGTTGATTGCCTTTGAACAACAATCCCTCATGAATCATATAATCTATCCATGGGCTCCGATCCCTGAGAACGGGATTCTCAGCTGCTTCATATGCTTCTCCGAAGTTTGCATCTCTTGCGTACATGTCCTTCAGATTTTCAAAACCCAATGTCTTAATTCGGAATTCCTGCAGCAACAAATATTTCCTGCTCAAAGCATCAACCACTTTGTTAGTAGTCCCTGAAATGTGTTTAATTACAAATGTGAAATTTTTCATATACTCTACCCATTTTGCATGCTTCTGGTTCAACTTCTCCTGTTGACTCACAAAATGCAGTGCATGATTATCACTGTACAATACAAATTCTTTTGGGATCAAGTAATGCCTCCACTTCTTTAATGCCTGGATGATAGCATAAAACTCTTTATCATACGTGGAGTATTTCAGCTTTGCATCATCCAGTTTCTCACTGAAATATGCAATGGGTCTGTCCTCTTGACTCAAGACTTCTCCTATGGCATATCCACTTGCATCACATTTCACTTGAAATGTCTTCTTGAAGTCCGGCAACACCAACACTGGTTGCTCTGTTATCTTCCGCTTCAACAGATTGAAGCTTTTCTCAGCCTCTGTTGTCCAATGAAAAGACTTGTGCCGCTTCTTCACCGTGTCCATCATTGCTGCGCTAATTCCACTAAAATTCCTAATGAATTTCCTGTAGAAACTTGTCAACCCGTGGAAACTTCTCACCTCAAAAACATTTCTCGGTGATGGCCAATTCTTGATCACTTCCACTTTACTCGGATCCATTTTCAACTCATTCGCCGAAATAACAAAACCCAGATAAATGAGCTCTGTCTTCATAAATGAGGATTTCTTCATGTTGATCAACAGCTTCTCTTGCTGTAGCTTCCTCATCACAATGGCCAAATGTTTCAAGTGTTCAGCCTTTGTCTTACTATAGATCAATATATCATCCAGATATACGACTACAAATTTCCCGATGAATTCCCTCAGGACTTCATTCATTAGTCTCATGAATGTGCTCGGTGCGTTTGTCAAACCAAACTACATGACCAACCATTCGTACAAACCTTCATTTGTTTTGAATGTCGTCTTCCATTCATCACCTTCCCTCATGCGAATATGGTGATATCCGCTCTTGAGATCAATCTTTGAAAAATAATTTTCCCCGCTCAGGCAATCCATCAGATCATCCATTCTCGGCAATGGAAATCTGTACCTAATGGTAATTTTTTTGATCACTCTGGAGTCGGTGCACATTCTCCAACCTCCATCCTTCTTTGGACTTAGTACCATTGGAACGGCACACAGACTTAGACTCTCCCTGACCAGTCCTTTATCCAATAGCTCCTGGACCTGCCTCTTGACTTCCTCATTTTCCTGTGGCGTCAATCTGTACGCTGCTTTGTTTGGCAAACTAGCCCCTGGTATGAGGTCTATGTGATGGCTCACACTCCTCATTGGTGGCAACGAATGAGGTAATTCATCCATGATGATGTCAACGAACTCTCCCAGCAGTTCCTAAATCTCATCTGGTAAATCGTCCACTCTTGTGCTAGTCAGGACAATCCTCGACTTCCTGACCACAAAGAATTGTGGATCTTCCTTCTTCTCCATCTCTGTAAGAAGCTCCTTCCCACTCATGAGAAGTATGGTGTTGCTTACTTTTGGTTTCACTTCTTTATCCTTTATCGAAAGCAATCTGTGTGTCCTCCCATCCTTTTCTAAAGTGTATGTGTTCATCCTCCCGTCATGAACCACATTTTGGTCATATTGCCATGGTCTACCCAGTAACAAATGACATACATCTATGGGAACGACATCACATAGGACCTTATCATTATATCCCCCTATCTTGAATTCAACTAAACATTGTTTAGTGACACTCACCCGATGTCTCTTCTGTAGCCACGAGACTTTATATGGACTCGGGTGATCAGTTGTTTTCAGCTCCAACTTTTCCACTATCTCGGTCGAAACGAGATTGTCGGTGCTTCCGCTGTCCACAATGACCTTGCATTTCTAGTCCTTGGTTTTGCAAGCTGTCCTAAACAGTCTGGTCCTCTGAGCTGAACTCTCCTGCACCTCTTTCTCAGGTGTCAAAAGGAATTTATGCACCGTCAGTGATCTCCCTGCTTCGGTGTCTTCGTTCTCAACATCACACCTCTGCGCTTCAGTGATGTGGGCTTCTCCTTTGTCCATTTTACTATCTGGACAATCAACTTCCTTGTGTTCATCCTTTCTACATGTGTAGCATGTGATGATTCCACCTCGGCATCTTCCTCTGCCTCTGGTACGAGGAAAAGTGTTTGCATCAGCATAATCTCCTCGCTACTCATTACGTTGTCCTCTCTGCTCAGCATATTGCTTTCCTCGCTGTGAGGTTCCCCCTCTTTCAAATTTACCCTGAGGTTTCTTCCATTCCTCCTTGGGCTTCTGATATTTCTCCTGGGAAACTGCCTTGCCTCTGGGCTGACTTCTGCCTCGCCCTCGCTGACCTTGCTTACGGCTCAGCTTCTCCTCAGCTTTCAGAGCCATCTAGTAAGCATCCTCCATCGTTCTGATGGTTGTCATGCTTAATTCATCCTGAATGTCATACCTCATACCATTCAAGTATCTGGCAACCTTCTCATCATCGCTCTCCCGATGACCTGCTCTGATATTGAGCTTGTAAAAATCTTCGGTGTATTCCTTCACCATCATCAACTTCTGTCTCAGGTTCTGCATTCACCTGAACAGATTTATCTGGTAGTCTCTTGGGATGAATTTTTCCTTCAACTTAGCAATCATTCGATCCCATATTTTAATCTTTTGTTTTCCTTTGGAACGTCTATCTGCCTGTAGCTCGTCCCACCACAAAGCTGCATGTCCTTGCAACTTGGTAACAACATGCCTTACCTTTTTATCCTTATCAATATCTTCATAATCGAAGTAGGTGTCAAGAGCCCTGATCCAGTCTAACAGCTCTTCTGCATCCAGACTCCCTTCATAAGCTGGAATGTCCATTTTGGTCTTTGAACTCATCCGGGCGATAGCTTTTATCAATCGCTCATTGGTTGCATCTTCAATTGCAACTTCTCCTTGTGGTTTAGCTTCAACTTCATTGTCGGAATCACTAATATCCACTGCACCAGTTGTGCATCTCTGAGCTGTTTCCATCTCCTCGAGTCTCGCTCTGAGATCTCGTATCTGTCTTTCCATTTCTGGATTCCCTGTCGGCCTACCTCTTCTTCTCACCTCCCTATCTTCCGAGTTAGGTGATTGTCTTTCTCTTCTGGGTGGCATAATGAATTCCTTTTTCTCTTCTCTACTACAGAAAACAGAGAGAATTCCTTTCTCTGATACCACACTTGACGCAGACGCCACCCAGGGCACGTTCGCTTCAACCAGGACCTTCCTTTTCCTAGGCCCGAAGAATTAAAGTACTCCTCAACCCCCTGTCAGGAGTTCTAAATACCCACATACTTCCTTCGTGACCTCCACTTCTTCAATTCGGAACATCGGACCTTGCGATATCGCGAGTCCTGAATTCACGGAATCGGGTCTCACCAATCCCCGAATCCCGATGATCACTCGTCCACGGTGTTGTTACCCCTTATCGGGAATTTACCCATCGGGAAATCAGTATACACGAGGTCACAGATTTCTCACCCTGCAAATCCTCGATTCTCGATTGCGATGGAACCTTAGTACCCTTTTGCCCTAGCCAGCTCCTCTTGCATGTGACCTCTGACCGTGAGACCACGTCCTTCACCCTTATCGGTATTTTGGAATTCGCGAGTTCGAATAACGTAGAACTCACACCTCTGGGATCTCCAATCCCCGACTTTCAATGCCACCTGTCCTTTACTCCCTCATGCCTGGACCCAACACTTCTGTAGTGATCTCGTGCCATGTGTCCCCGCAACGATCAACGGCTCCAGTTGCATTGGGAAATCGCTAATCGCAATTTCAGCAGGCACAAAACTCCTATCTCTGTAGACCCCGATAAACCAAATCCCAATGGCTCTTGGCTCCTCCTCGGCTCGCTTAGGTTTAACCTGTGTGCATCTCCTCGAGATCTATCGGCTGTCGGGATTTCGCAAGACTCCTCTGCGAACCTTGGTTGTTGATTCCTTCCTTCAGAGGTTCCCTCAAAAATGACCAAGTGTTCCTTTCAGAATCCCTTTCCAATGCTTGGGCTTGCCATTTCAACTCAATCCTTCTTCTACACAGACTCTTGTGTTCTCCTTCAGGGATATCACGAAGGAACTATCCCTCTTGAGCTTACCCACTCTGACTCCTTCAGAGAGACTTTGCGCACACTCCTTGCGTTTACTATTCAACCACCTCTAGTGTTGAATACTTCAGACTCTGTGCAACTCCTGCCGCAGCAGTCTTCAATTTCCCTTTACTCAGACTAACAACTGAGACTTCAAATTCCACCTGTGCGCTTTTCACACGACTTCCATAACAACCCTATAACTTTTGGGTGAATGAGAATAAGTGTTTAACTATCGAGCCTCATCAACGCTCTCTTTGCGGATGAATTCAACTGCACTCTATGCAGGAATCTCTTGGCTCAAACAGAGAAACAATTGAAACTTATTCTCTTCTCTTTCCCTCTCAGACTTCAGTTGAAACCCTAAAATCACATGCACGCATATACAAAGCAAATGCATCACTAGAAACCAAAACATTCATGAGCTTAGCATTTACACAGAGAAAACAACAACAGCCATGAAATTGAAATAGAACTTCATTCTATTAATTCAATCTTCTGTACATGGGTGTTCTTCATACAATTCTCTTCTTGCTCCTCTCTTCTGAATGCTTCTGAATAATATTACAATGTACAAGTGAGGGTGTCTATATCTGTTTTCCCTCTCGAACTCTAAAACCGTCTAATCTGGAAATAAAATCCTATCTACCTGCATTAAATCTATTAAATGCCTCATCTACCTAAGGACGAGAGCTTAAAGGCTCAAGATCCACGATAATATACTAAGGCACTTTCCATAAATGGTTTTTTTATACATTGGCGCATCATCTTAAATGGAAATTCAAAAAGTTTCGGCTGGCCTTGTCCAGTTGTTCGTCGTCTTCCATATTGGCTCGCTTGTCTTGGGCGATGCTCCTTGATGAGTTGGCGATGCTCTTGCATCACAATTGCATCTTCTTCAAAATATGTACGCCACTAAAACTCACATTAATATTTGTAGAAATAGGCTTCATTACCACCATAAATTTTGTGACAATTAAGAATCACTCAATTGCATCTTCTTCAAAATATATATCCCATTAAAACTCACATTACTATGTTTACAATAGTTTATGATGCACTTACATTTGAAATTATTGTCATGATTTCTCTCAATCAACATGAATTTCCACCTTATATGACTATACTTTATCTATATTTCTAACTCCAACTAAGCCTCACAAATATTACATTTTCTCCACCTCATCTTAATTTATATTAGGAATACGAACAACCCTCAAACCCATCCCATGTAACATGACAATAAAGGAATTAGTATAAAAACTCAATGACATTTAAACAATACTAATGGGAAGTTTAAAGCAATGGCATATAATCCATGTTCATGCAAGACCTTCACCTTGTCGTGATTAAAACATGTTGATGTTATTAGTGAGTGTGTGAGGTTATGAAGATTAAACTCTTTGTTTTGGGGATTCTAATGCATTGCATTATCTGTGGTCTTTGTGGATCCAACCATAGGGAACTTGTAAGGAATCTTAAAGAAATATTCTAATACATTTGTTTAGTGGATCCAACCATAGGGAACTTTTAATGAATCCCCTTGCTTGTTTTTTTTCAATTGATTTCCCTTGGGGAACCCAAATTCTGATTTCAATGACTTCTATGTGTGGGTTTTATTGATTATTATGAAAATATTGTGATTTTCTCTTCTGTCCCTTATCCCTTTAGTCATCAGTCCATGCCTGAGTAGTCGGTCAGGAGCCAAATCGACGGTCATCACTTCGGTGTTTAAATACCTATAGATTCAAATGCCCTGTTTTTTTGTGTTTTTTTGTGCATGGATGATCAGTGACAGATAAGAATTTTCCCTGTTGTTTATCCCTTACTTATATTTGAGTTGATTGATTCATGGCTGAAGTTTATTCTTTGTGCCTTCTTATGAATGAGTACCTATGTGGCTTGATTGATTAAAACTTTGATTTCTCTCTGCATTTTTAATTGCTTGAACTTGGGTACATCTCTACATTTTTATTGATAAACTATGCATTGTGGATAGATATTGAGGAGAGATGTCGACACGGGATTCTCCAAACATTCCTCGCAAAATCTTTAGGTTATCCCAAGAAGGAAGAACAAGAACTCCTTCTTCGACTGAGACTCCGAGTGACCAACAACAATCTTGTCAGAAGAGATATTCAAACGAGTCTGTGAATAGATCAACTGCAGAACCTGTTCAAGCAAGTGGTATGGATGTTGCCTTATTAGATAGGTTGCACGTTGATACTCCTACACCTGATAATGTAGGGAATACCTCAAGGCAAGAGAATATTTTTGGTAATTTTCTTTGATTTTGTTTATTTTTGTTGTATTTTTGTGTAATTAAATTTATGTGAAGTTAAATATTGTAAATACTTTCAAATGTGTGTCTAGACAATGATTTTAGATCAAGGGACAATAGTAAAAGAGAGAGTGGTTGTCACGAAGATTCAAATGTCGGCGCAGAGGGTGAAGATGGATTTAAGAGGCTGCGTTATCAAGAAACAAAAGATTACATGCCTACGTCCACCTAACCTTCAGATGTTGGTGATGAACTTCCCTGGGAAATGATTACTGAAGCAATGACGCTTGAGTGATGCTTGGGTGTTAAAAGGAGGTTGGAAAACAACTTGGTGGTCTTGGAACTCCCTCAGGAGAGTAAACAAAGCTTGCAAAAAAAAAATCATTCATTGGAAAACTTTATGGACGCATATTAGAAGATGGGGCCAACCACTGACAGCTTTGTTGATCTAATGAGGTGACGAAAGTTAGAGGTGATGGGCCCTGATAAATGGGAGGCAGTAAAAAATAGAGTTTCAAAAGAAAATTCCATTTTGATGTTCAATTTCAAACAGGGCCCAAAGCGGAAGATATTGAAGATGCAATATTTTAAGCACCTTGACATTGCAGGACATCTGTATAACAAATTTTTGGAGGCATATGGAAAATTGTTGTGGAACGATGAGGTTCCACACTATTTTTCAAGACAATTTTTTGTAGAGTTTTTCTTTCACATGCACCCTGATTATACTAGTCTACTGTCCAAATATTATGGGACTGGTAAATGACAGACATATGATCGCAAAGGGGCATATCGAAGTGTGAAATTGTCGAGGCATCTACAAAATTTAGTACCTCGCTCAACAGGGGCATTTGTTTTACATTCAGAGTTGCAGGCTACATCAGAGGTTGGCAAAGAGGCCAGGAATGCAATCGGGGAAAATTTGGAAACGATTTTTTATGGTGTTGATGTTGGCATGAACCGTCAGTGAGCGGAAGCCAATTCCTGGGCCACATTTGATTATAAAACAGATGCGGAGTTAGATACCATGTCAGCAAAAGATGTTTTGGAGTATGCAAAATTTTGTCGGGATGGTTGGAAGAAGGTCATTCAGAATGATCACCCGAACCGCAGATTGGTATGTGTTCTAGTTAGGAAATTTTTGACGCATTTTATGACAGTTTACTTCTAATTCTAGATTTAGATATCATTGTATATATAGAAATAATCGAGTTGTTTTTGTCATTAATTGCGGTTTGGAGATATATTAAATGAATCTCCAATAAGTAGGGGACTTGATTCCACAAGTTTAAATTTGGATGGGTTGAATCAGGTATGTGTTTTCTAATAGTTGTTCAATCTCCACTCTTTTGAATAAGAGATAAAAAACATTTATAATTTTGTATAATTGTGAACACATTGAATCTTAAATTTAGTTTTTAGTTGTGTTGTTCAAAGATCCCTATTCTATCTCCTACTACTTGGGAAGGCTTGTCTCAATTCTCTTTGGGAGAGTTTCAAGAGGGTGAGAGTTCACAGGTATCATTTAATGTCTTAAAATCATTTAAATTTCATGTGTTATAATCATTTAAATTTAATTTTTCAAATTTTCAAATTTGAAATGTGTTATATAGGTTAATGTGGAGAAGAGAGTACCTGAGAGTGTGCTTGGGAGGGAGATTGAGATTGAGGAAGAAGCGGAAGAATCACCTAGATTTGGGAAGGATGTGTCCATTCAGGATGATTCATAAATGTATATTTTTTACTTTTATCAAATTTTTGTTTTCTCAAATTTTTAGTTTAGTCTTCCCTATTCAACGCTTTGATCAATTATTTTGAAATATATAGAACCCCTAGATAAGTTTATCGTTGTCTTAAACGGTGTACATTCAAACTTATTTAAGGTTAGATCATGATGAAGACCTAATTTTGAACTTGAACATTTGAATATTTGAGAATAAACTCTATCCCACATCAGAAAAGAGAAAGTTTCTAAATTTTCTTTAATTGCATTCTTTGTTTTCTTGTCCAAGAATGGCGTAGTATGGACATTTATGTTTTCTACATACAACGAAGTGAATTTCTTCTTGCCAAGGTATTGTCAAAATTTTAACTAAATTGGTTACTAATCACAAAAACCAACATTCAATTAGATTTACAAATAAACTCACACATATTGTATATGTGAGCTAGCTCACACATAATTTCAAAGAGAATTTCATTATATCTAATATGAATACATCCCATTTAAATGGTTTTTGAAGAATGACTTAATATACATGTGCAGATTTGTGTTTTCTTCATGTACATGCAAGATTATATGAGAAGATTTATTCCACCACAGAAAGAGGAGATAAGTATTTTCCAGAAGAATGGTTTTTAAAATGGAGATTTGTGAACTTTTTTAGATAATAAGTAGTATTTTGGAAGAATGGCTTAATATGGAGATTTATGAGTCCTTTAGTTTGAAAGGGCATCATGGAATTTGATTATATAACCACTGAAGAAGAAGAGAGAAGTATTTTACTGCTGAGGAGATTAGTATTTTATTGTTGTATAAATATGATCAAATAACATCACTTGGGATGAATTTTTTTTAAGGATTTAGGACCTTATCCACAAGGAGAATTTCACCTAAAGGATTTGGAACTTTATCCACAAGGAGATAAGTATTTCATTGGAAGAATAACTTAATATGGAGATTTGTGAATTTTCTTCATACACAGGTCTATATTTATTTTCAGATTATTATCTAACTCTAACTCACAATTTGTTTTACCAAGAATACAATAACATCACCTTGGATGAGAATTTCACCTGAAGGATTTGGGACCTTATCCACAAGGAGAATTTCACCTGAAGAATTTCGGACTTTATCCACAAGGAGATAAGTATTGCATTGGAAGAATGACTTAATATGGAGAGTTGTGAACTTTATTCATACACAGTTCTATATTTATTTTCAGATTATTATCCAACTCTAACTCACAATTTTTTTTATCAAGAACATAATTTTTCTCTTTAAATTTTTTAAGATTTTAGATCAGATTTACAAATTGTTTAAATCATGTACTCTTAATTGGAGAGTAACCATCTTAAATTTGTTTAACTGTGGTTGGGTATGTTATTATTTCTTATTGTTTATTTAATATTTAGAGACAGTATATATGTTAATATGTGTTATTTATTTTTTTATTATTGTTTTTTATTGTTACAGATGTCTAAATTATATTTGGTGGAAAATATGTTTACAATATATTTTGTGGGAAAGAGTATGTTGGAGGATAAGACTTAACTCTTTTGATATATATGTCGATTTTGTTTTAATCACAATTTTTGAATTCTGTATTATTTCGCATGTTTGAATTGTAAATTTTTAATTTTTGATTTCTATTTTTTTTTGCAGGTATGAAGTGATATATCTTAAAGCGATGGATTAGAGTCCAGAATTTTGGATTTAAATGTCTTAGTTTTTGTTATCATCCTAAAATGGATGTGGAACTTATGTATTTAA
>JZKD02S2388590.1:935407-946053 GCA_000966675.3 Picea glauca | reverse complement strand
AAATCAGCTGAACTTTGGAGTTGGGATAAGAAGAAACTCCTCTTTGAGACTCTTGTTACACCTATTATTCTTTATGGATGTGAAGTATGGGGTTGTAGTATCTCTTGTGAATCCTAGAGAAAGATAGAGCAAATACAAAAGAATTTTATAACCTATAATCTCAAAATTAGAGGAAATATGCCCTATCCCATCCTCCTCGTAGAAACTAGCCTCTCCCCTATTGAGAGCATGGCTATGACTAGATACCTGTAACATCTCACTCTGGCGCAATGAGTGAACTTATTCTTTGAGGACACTTGCTCGCAAGTGATCCAGATTTTTATGCTATTAAAACATTTGATTTTGATTATGAGGCATTATGGGTTGATAACATGTTGTTTTACTGCATTGACATAGACAGGTGCTATTGACTCGGTTTTATTGAGTGTGCGGGATTTTGGACCTCGACGATGCATAGGCATCGATGGAACCCCTTGGACTTTGGATCGAGTCAGGGAGTGTACCATTGGGGTTTGATTGTTTTACTGTGATATTAGTGCATCTGATTAGATGATATCATATGGATATATTCTGACATGATTTGTTGATGATGCAGGCTGATGATAGCTTGCTGACTAGACTCACATGTGGAGTAAAGGGGTCATGCACGACTACCAAAGATGTTGAGGGAGAGGTGTGGACAGTAGCCCTGCCACGACCTACTAGCACTCTCGTCGTGGCTCGAACTGTAGGTTAACGTTTACCTAGTTTGAGAGGACCCACGATACCATGAGGACAGACTACGACAGTCGCTCATGATGATTCTAAGGGGGCGCAATAAGGTGGGGGCCTTATTCCTTAGAGGCCCTTAGTCTCCCACAAGTTCACCTGGCGGAGTTTCGACTCTAGGGGTTTTTGATGTTTACCAAGTCAATCAAGAGGCGAGTGGCACCCTTGGAGCACATGGTGCGTCCTGAAGGGCACGTCGTGCAAGGGAAACAGATTAAGGCGAGTGGCACACTTGAAGCACCTAGTGTGTCCCGAAGGGCATGTCGTGTTGTTGATGATAGATGAATGAACCTAGATGGCCTTAGGACAAATAACGTGTTAAGAATTAAACAAAAAAAAAAAAATCCCTAATAAAATGTCGCCCAGTACAAAAATTAAGGTCTAGGTCTAAATTATGCTAGTGGTAAAAATTTTATCTATTTTTGTAAAAATAAATAAAAATTATATATAAATATATATATTTATAAAAAAATAAAAATAAAAATAATTAAATAAAGTGTATGATCTTCTCTAAATCTTGTAACACAAAGGGAGTAAGAAATTTAATTGATTCATAAAAAAATCTATCGGATTAAAATTTAAAAAGGGAATTACTCGTTTTATTATTTTATGATAATTTAAAATATATTAATTAAATGAGAAAAGGGAAAAGGGGTTCATTTTCACACCTACCTTTTTGGGAGTTCTAAATAAAAAGGCGAAGAAGGAAAATCCAAAATATTAGGAAACTAGGAAAAGAGAGAAACACAAAAAGAAAAAGGAAACAAAAGGGGAAAAAAGAAAAAACGGAAAGTCAAACTTAGTAAAGTATCTACCATTTAAGAGCTTTCTAATTTAAACTGAACTAGCAATTTAATAGTGGGGAAATTCATTAAAACCTGTAAGAGAATTTGGGGACACATAGGAGTGATTCTAGGAGTAACTCTAGGTGGGTGAGGGAAATAAAGATAATTAATTAATTAAAGAAATTAATTGATGGAGGAATGAAGGGGATGGGTGACACTTGTACAGGGAGAAATTTTTAGGAATTAAATTTTAAAACTATATTAAACGAGATTTTAGGAAAGTAAGGAACCACGACACTCTATATAATGAAGGGACGAGATGGAGGTTGGATCTCTTCTGTTTGCGTAACGTTACACTGCAGAATTATCTACTTGACTGACTTAACTTGTGGGAGTTGGGATACCCAGCTCGGTGAGGAGTGGTAGCTTGGCCTTGCGAGGCGAGCTGGGAGCTAGTTGAAATCTCTGGATAGTGTGTGTGTGTCCCCTTTGTGGCTCAGGGGGCTAAGGGGGAAGAAGAGTACCCCTAGCATTGGCTGGGAGGTATCGGTGAAGTCTCATCGGTCGGCAAGCGGGAGTTGCACGGAACGTGCGGGATGTCCACTCAGAGCGGGCGATTAGACAATGGTATGCTTTCTTCATTGTATGGTAGATTGTTGTAGGATTTATGATTTGGATCTGCATGTTTATTTTGGGTAGGTAAACTGATTGTCTAGATTCATGACTAAATTTCTTAAGGCCTAGTTGATTGATTGATTGGTTTCCCATGACCTTCATTTCTCTGCATGTCATAACCGCCCTGTGGTGTTGATTGTGACCCTATTGGTTGTTTTTCCCTTCATCCCTAGCTCACCAGTCCTCTCCTGAGAAGTCGGCCAGGAGCCTGATCTACGGTCGTCACTTCGGCGTTAACAGACCTATGAATCTCAATGCCCTACTTTTTTGTGCGATGATGGTGAGTGAAGGACGTTCCTACCAGTCGTCTACCCTGTTGGTTGTTCCTGTTGACTACGGTCATGGAGTTTTCGGTGAATGTTTACCCTGTGCCTTGTTCATATTTGTACCCTGCATTTTACTTCTGCTTCTAAATCATTGAGAATGATTTTTCCTGTGGTTTCCCTCATGTTGACAGTCCTTACCCTTGCCTGGCCTGTGATTTTTATGCTTTTAATTCATTTAAAAAAAAAAAAAAAACGTTTTTCTTTTCCTTTGTCTATGTTCTGTTTGGTATCCATGTCTATGTTTTTGTTGGGTACCCCAGGAGAAGGAAAAAAGAATTCCTTATCCATGGCTGCGATTGTATTGTGTTTGAGTGTAATAATTATTTCTTCATCAAACGTCACCTAGCTGCCTACTTCTGTGTAAGGGTGTAAGGTAGAATTTTCGTTGACAAATTTGAGTATTGAAGAAGTCTATGTTTCCCTTTCTTAACTTGTGTTTTTTTTTTAATTCTTATCCACACGGTTATGCTACTCACCCGTCGAAAGATGCACCTCCATATCTCACCTTGCACCTCCTCAAACTAAGCTAATTATGAAGCCTGTATCTTCCTGCTTTTATCAACCACCGGTCTAAGATGGCTTTGGTCAACACAAATGGCTTCCTCCTACTCCGATATTATTGATCGTGTTCATTGTAGGTTAGTGAATGTTCTTGGTATAGAGAATGTGATGCAGGTACAACGAATAATCATTGTAGTGACCGTTGTGTATAATGAATGTTTACTGTGTAGCGAATATTTATTGTAGCAAATGTTTATGTGTGTACAAAAAATCCTTTTTACTTCTGGGCATTTTTAATCAAATGGTTAATCTCAGCAAACTTACGTATCCCTTCCTGCATAGATTGCATTGATTTTATTATTGCCAATTAATGACCACAAATTGTTGTTAAGTAACACAACGAATTTCCTTGAAGTTGATTAAGTTTTGTTGTTGGTTGACCACATTTTGCCCCTTAATTGATGTCTATGTCGTTGCTGGAATGATTGTGTCTTGCCATTTAATTTTGAGGGCGTCGTTGTTGAATGGGCTCGAATTGCCACCAATTGTGTACTGCGTTTGTTGATGTGTGTATAGCGTTTTTTTATTTGATTGATAACAAAAAATATAGAAATCCATTCTAGTGTGTTTGGTACAGCGTTTTACCTATTTGTCAATGACAGAAATTATAAGAATCCAGTCTGGTGTTTTCTTTCCTGAACGTTGGCTCTGTGGTTCCGTGGATTAAGTTTGCATTTATGTAATGAATTTTATTACTTACATTTCCATTTTAAAGACTGTATTATGTCCACAATTTACTGTTAGACGTTTGGTTCTGATTGCGTTCCATTAAATGACCGCAACACCATTCCTATCTAGCATGTATGTGCAGCTATTTTTCCTGATTTTAAATGACTGCTCCCATTTTGTGGCTAGATGATAGCCTTCCCAGACCTATGGTTTACTCATGGAAAACGTTTAATTAATTAGAACTGCCTTTGCTAACAGCCTTCAACAGGGCATAACCGTCTTCAATCGGTTTAGATAACCTTCCTTGATTTCGGACAGTTCGTAATTTTTAATATATATTTATCAGTTACAAATTAACAGTATTAAATTTATGGTGGATTGATTATGATGTGCTACATTCTAGTTTATCCTTAATTACTAGGGACTATAACAATTATGTGTTTTTAGGTAATCCTTACACTTATCCTTATCAAAGGAATGTGTATAATGCTATAATATATTAATCGAATAGAAAAATGAGAAGAAGGAATTACTTTTTCCTTTAAACTTAACACGGATTTCCTATTTTGTTCATGTATATGAGAATTATTTTAGAGTTGAGAACTGTATCTATAATAGGAGGACATCTATTATTCCACTTTATGACAATTCTTATTTTTCTGGTAGCATATTATGTAAAACAACCAAAGGACCCTAAGTTTAGCATTCACATATTAAAGTGTATTTATAGCCATATTCATTAATGACGAAATAACCTTATACCAATTAAATAACTTTACGCAATGTCAAGTAGTGTCCAAATTTGGAGTATTATTGACATCAACCAGAAAGTAGATGGAGGATAAGCTGATTCGCATACACAAATGTTTTAGGTACTCTTACTTCCCTTATGGTGTATACACTAGAAAACTTCTTGACTTTAAATATAAATAAATTGAACAAGGAATTTGTTCACCTCCAAGGACTTGGCTCACGATTTCATGGACCATAAAAAGATTAAATTGTCTCAGAAGGAAGATTTGGGGGATTTTAAGTTATCATTGTTCGCTCAAGAATTGTTTTCAACAATGATTGAACTAGTGATAAATTCAAAAATAAACTCAAGGTATGAGGGGAGATATATAAGAATGAAGAGGCTTACACAACTCTAGGATTCACAAAAACTTGCAAGCATGAGAAGTTTTTGTTGAACCCATCATTTGGTTAGTGCCCTGTAAATAGAAGGAATGTCAAAAGGAGGTTTCTTGTGATTTACCTCTTCCCCATGGGAGAAGTTGTCATTTCCACCCATCACAGATAAATTAAAAAGAAAAAAACAAAAAAAAAACAAGGATCCATTTTGTACTTCTGCTTCGCTTGTAGTCGTAAATGTGGGGACCTTACATATGGTATCAGAGCGGGTTCAACCCGCGACTTGGGATCGCTATGGCTTTCGTTGATATGATTTGATTATAATGTTGCTAATTGAGTTGACTTGTATTCATGCAAGTAATCATGGTTAGAGGACGCCGCGGAGGCAGATGATGGGGTGCTAGGGGAGGAAGCGCGACGTCTCCAGCAACATCCACGCCTAAGGGATCTATCCCCTAGGGAGATGAAAAGGTTGTCGGGCAGGAGCATATAGAAGTTGGTGATGTGGTCAGAATGATGAGATATTTTCAGCGCATGTCTAAGGCTCTGATCAGCCATTTGGACAGAGATGAGGCCATAGCACCGGCACCTCCTGAGGGTCCACCGTGCGTTCCGATCGGTACTGGTAGCATTCACTATGAACTCGAGAAGGTCAAATTTCCCGAGTTCTTTGGTGCCCCGGACGGCACAGCCGCCGAGGCATGGTTGGATAATATGGCAATGTGCTTTGCACTTCACGATTATACCTCCAACATGAAGGTCCGCATGGCAGTCTTTCAACTGAAGGGGAGCGCTCTTATATGGTGGAAGACGCTCCTACCGTAGTTGAACATGGTCGTCGAAGACGTGTCATGGGAATTGTTCGAGGAATGGTTCTTAGAGAGGCACCTTTCAGAGGAATTCATTGAGCATCATTTCAATGAGTTCAACGCCTTACGACAGAGGGGTCATACAGTGCCCGAGTACGAGGCCCATTTTATGGAGTTGCTCCGGTATGCTCCGCATCTTAACACAAAGAAAATTAAGGTCAACAGGTTCGTGTTTGGCCTTAATGACAACATACGTGCAAAGGTCAGGATTTTGATGCCTCAAACCTTGCATGATGTCGTCCAGAAGGCCCTCATAGCAGAGGAGGAGCTTATCAGCGAGGTTCATACTAGGACTCCAGTGAGACCTGCAGGGCAAGTGTCATATGGAGCACAGAAGCATCAGACACCAGCTAGACATACGTTAGGACATCGTGGCTTCTAGAGGGGATCCACTTTCACTACACCTCGACGATCGATGCCTCAGCAGCGGACACCTTATCCGGGACCACAGCATCAACAACAGCGTCGACCGTAGCAGCAACAGTTTAGGCCTGTTCAATAGAACATACTAGGATTCTAGGTCGATGGGCCGTCATCTTCTACTTTGGGTACCAGGACTACTGGGCCAAAGAAGGGGTCTTGGACATGTGGGGAGCCACACTACCAGCACGACTGCCCTGTGGAGAGGACTAGAGCGTCCGGATCAGCTAGACCCACTACCATGGGAGATATGGGCAAGGCCCATTGGATTCATGCATCGGTGAATATCGTCCAGGAAGAGCATCAGTCGACTATGCTCGAGATGACAGGTACCGTCGCTGACCAGACCCTTAGTATTTTGATAGATCATGGTGCTACCGAGAGTTTCATTTCTGGTGCAGCGCTAAAAAGGATTAAGGTAAAGTCAGTCGAACAGGATGAGTTTAGCTTCGTAGAGATGGACTCGGGAGCCGAACAAAAGGTTGGAGGAAAGGTTACGGGCTGTATCCTTAACCTAGGAGAGTTTGTCACAAGGGCCAACCTGTATGTCATGATCCTAGGATCTTATGATGTCATGATTGGTATGGACTGGTTGGAATCGCATGAGGCGATACTCAATTATAAGACGAAACAGTTGAGCTTGGTCGATGATGAGGGACAAAGACATGTGATTGTAGAACAGAACCAGGGAGTTTCCCTGAGGTTCATCTCTTCCTTACAGCTACAGAAGAGTATGCGCAAGGGGTGCAAGCTTTATGCGATCCTTGCATTAAACGAGAAGGGAATAGCAGAAGGTTTAGAACACCTTCTGGTGGTGAGAGAGTTTGCAGACGTATTTCTAGATGAGTTACCTAGGATGCCGCCGGAGAGGGAATTGGAGTTTACTATCGACCTAAAACCGAGAATCAAACCGATAGCCAGAACACATTATTAGATGTCAACCCCAAAGTTACAAGAGTTGAGAATGCAACTGAAGGAATTGTTGGACCTGGGACTAATACGTCCTAGTGTGTCACCATGGGGTGCACCTGTTATTTTCATACAAAAGAATGATGGGTCGTGGAGGCTTTGCATTGAATACCGTCAAATGAACAAGGCCATGATCAAGAATCAATATCTATTGCCGAGGATTGATGATATGTTCGATCAAATGAAGGGCATAATGGTGTTCTCAAAGATCGATTTGCGATCAGGGTATCACCAATTACGGATCAAGGAGGATGATGTTCCTAAGACCACCTTTAAGACGAGGTTTGGACATTACGAGTTTAATGTTTTATCGTTTGGACTGACAAATGCCTCAGGGGTATTTATGAGTTTGATGAACGGGTTGTTCCGCGAGTACTTTGACAAGTTCATCCAAGTATTCATTGACGATATTTTGATTTACTCTCGGATGACGAAGGAGCATGACGAGCACTTGTGCTTGGTACTACAATGTCTGCGAGAGCACAAATTGTATGGGAAGTTGTCCAAATGCTCATTTTATCAATCGAAGATTCACTACTTAGGGCATGTCATCTCAAGTGAAGGTATCGTCGTGGATCAAGCAAAGTTAGAGGCTATCATGGAATGGTCTGCGACGACGAATGCCCCGGAAGTGGATAGCTTCATGGGGTTAGCAGGATACTATCGACAGTTCGTCGAGGGGTTTTTGAAGATAGAAAATCCGATCACAGAATTGCAGAAGAAAAACAAGAAGTTTGTTTGGACCGAGAAATGCGCGGAAGAATTTTGGAGTTTCAAGGAGTTGTTGACAACAACACCGATACTAAAGGTCCCTGACATGGACACAGACTTCTTGGTATGCACTGATGCATCCAAGGAAGGCTTAGGCAGAGTCTTGATGCAAGATAGATGAGTGATCACTTACATTTCGAGGAAACTGAGAAGGCATGAGGAGAACTACGTGATGCATGATTTGGAGTTGTTAGCCATCGTATATGCCTTGAAGGTTTGGAGACACTACCTTGTTGGATGAAAATTTGAACTAAAGACTGACCATTGTGGACTACAACACATCTTTACGCAAAGCAACCTGAATGCGCGACAACGGCGTTGGTCGGAATTGCTTAGCAAGTACAAATTTGAGATTACTTACATAAACGGAACAGTGAACCGAGTGGAAGATGCATTGAGTCAGAGACTGCGCATCTTTTCCGTGCTGCCTCTTCAGACGAATCTACGTGAAAATATTCTAACTTTACAGCGTGATGATGACTGGTACAAAGAGGTCGAGGGTTTTATCGGACAAAACACAATGATGGTACCATGATTTGAAGGATTTTTGTTTAATAGTGATGGTTTATTAAGGTTTAAAAATCGGATCTATGTATCGACAAATGACGAGTTGAGGATGTTGATCCTAAGCTTGGCTCATAGAGCAGTTTACATGGCTCACCTGGGAGTCACGAAGATGAGGGCAGACCTTAAACCCTTATTCTTCTAGAAGGGAATGAAGGCAGACATAGTCAACTATATGGCCAGATGTCTAGAATGTCAGCAGATAAAGGTTGAACATAGACACCCAGCAGGATTACTACAACCACATGCTATTCTGGAATCGAAATGGGAGGTTATTTCGATGGATTTTATTGTTGGATTGCCACTGATGGCAAGGATACATGACTCGATTTTCGTAGTAGTAGACACTCTGATGAAGAGTGATCAATTTATTCCTGTGCGTATGATGTATCAGGCACCTGACATAGCTAGAGTTTTCATCAGTGAGATTGTGAAGCTGCATGGCATACCTAAGAGAATTATATCCGATCGAGGATCGGTGTTTACTGGATGATTTTAGATGAGTTTCCAAGAGGCCTTGGGAACCCAACTTAACTTTAGTACTACGTATCACCTGGAGACTGATGGGCAGACCAAACGAATGAACCAGACCTTGGAGGACATGTTGCACATGTACGTGATGGACCAACAAAAGCGTTGGGAAGAATTCTTGCCACTGGTGGAGTTCTCTTACAACAACGGTTACCAGCACCATTAAGATGGCATCTTTCGAGTTTCTTTACGGGCGACCATGTCAGATGCCTTTGAGTTGGGATCAGCTTGAGGATAGGGTCCTGGTGGGACTAGAGGTGATCCAAGAAATGGAAGAGAAAATGCAAACAATAAGACAAAGGATTAAAGAAGCACAGGATCAATAGAAGAGTTATTTTGATGCACATTGTGTTGACCGTAGTTACGAGTTCGATGATCGAGTCTTCTTGCGAGTTAAACCGCATAAGAGTTCGATCAAGTTTGGGAAGGGAGCTAAACTCTCTCCTAGGTTCATGGGACCTTTCGAGAGTGTGGAGAGAAAGGGGCCCATGGCCTATCGACTAGCCTTGCCTGATTTTTTTAGGCGTATGCATGATGTTTTTCATGTATCTGTTTTGAGACATTATATTAGTGATCCTACACATGTGATTGACATGAGTTCCTTGCAGGTATTGGATGAGGGGGAACTCACGGCTAAGCCGATCCACATCTTGGATCATCGCATTCGACAGCTACGACGTCGAACAGTAGATCAGGTCAAGGTCTAGTGGGAAAACTATAGTCCGTACTCGACGACCTGGGAGGATGCATATGATATGCACTAGCAGTTTCCATTTTTATTTGTTAGATAGGCTTACGATACTGTGATACACTTATTTCAACATTTTTACTATGAAACTTCAGGACGAAGTCTAGACCAAGAGGGGGTGTATGTAACATCCCTCTCTGGCGCACTAAGCGAACTTATTCTTTGAGGACACTTGCTCGCAAGTGATCTAGATTTTTATGTTATTAAAACATTTGATTTTGATTATGAGGCGTTATGGGTTGATGACATGTTGTTTTACTGCATTGACATAGACAGGTGCTACTGACTCGATTTTACTAAGTGTGTAGGATTTTGGACCTCAAGGATGTAGAGGCATCGATGGAACCCCTTGGACTCCAGATCGAGTCAGGGAGTGTACCATTGGGGTTTGATTGTTTTACTGTGATATTAGTGCATCTGATTAGATGATATGATATGGATATATTCTGACATGATTTGTTGATGATGCAGGCTGACGATAGCTTGCCGACCAGACTCACATGTGGAGTAAAGGGGTCACGCACAACTACCAGAGATGTTAAGGGAGAGGTGTCGACAACAGCCCTGCCACGACCTACAAGCACTCCCGTCATGGCTCGAACTGTAGGTTAACGTTTACCTAGTTCGAGAGGACCCATGATGTCATGAGGGCAGAGTGCGACAGTCGCTCACGATGATTCTAAGGGGTGCGCAATAAGGTGGGGGCCTTATTCCTTAGAGGCCCCTAGTCTCTCACAAGTTCACCTAGCGGATTTTTGACTCCAGGGGTTTTTGATGTCTACCAAGTCAATCAAGAGGAGAGTGGCACCCTTGGAGCACGTGGTGTGTCCTAAAGGGCACGTCACACAAGGGAAACAGA
>JZKD02S2388590.1:910774-930886 GCA_000966675.3 Picea glauca | reverse complement strand
GCTTTTCGAGCACAGAAACAAAATTCTAAAGAATCACAAGTAATCACTTACCCTCTTAAGGTCTAATAGACCAATTAGGTCTTAGTGGATGTTAATCATCATCATCATCATCATCATCAAAATAAAAATCGGAATGAGTTAAAATTTGAAACAAGATATTATTAGAATAGATAATATAAAATATGTTTAACTTTTTTAAAAAATTAATGCAATATTATTAAAATAAAATGGAAAAAAAAATACTATTTAAAAAAGTAAGTGTTCAATGGAAATGGTTAACAATTTTTTAGTTTAAAATAAACCGCTCACAATACAAGAGGTATACAACTCAATTTTGATTGGTGTAATGCTCATAAAATAATTTTGATTGGTGTAATGGTTGAAGAAGACAGATAAAATATGGTTGAACCATATTTTATCTGTGTTTTTTAAGAATGAACTAGAGTTTTTTATACATACCCTTTTTATACATATCCTATTTGGAAATATGGTCTAAAATAGTTAAAACAAGTCATCAAATTCTGGAATGTACTTTCAATGAAAAATGAAAAATTCTAGAATGTACATGTGCCACTTGTTTAAAAACATCATAATGGTATTCCATCTTCAATTATTCATTCATGATCGACTTTGGACATTTTCCATTTTCTAACTTTATTTATTTTATTTTATTGAATTTGTATTAACTTTATGCGCGCTTCACATACCAAATGACTATATTGACAACTTCTGACATCTGACTAATAGTCTTGAAAGTGAACATGAGTATCATTTTGATGGGTTTCTTGAAAAAAATATCCTTTCAATACAATGGATCATCTTTCATATATAAAATCGTTATCATCAAAATCTTCTAATAGTCTCATATTTTGTTTTGTGCATCGAATCAAATAATATTTCACGTTTTCAGTGTTGTCTACAGGTGCAACCATGGAAAAAACATCTCCTGTAAATAATTGTATATATTGGATAACAAATAGTTCATGTTAGATTATCACACAAGTACATCTACAAGTTATTTGAAAAAAATTAAACATGAAAATTACCTTCTCTAACAAGATCAGAAACTATATCGCCATCAACTGACACTATAGTTTCATTTGATTCCATCTCCTCTGAGCTTGCAAGAGGCATTTTCCCTTTTACATTAAGTTTGGTATGTCTCCAAGCTTTAACATATCTTACATTTTTGTTTTCGCAAATATCTATGGATTCAATGTCCTCTATGCAAACTGAACAAAAACAAGACTCATTTCTTCTATCAAATGCAAACACATTTTGAAAACGTTTTGTTTTAACTAAATGTATTTTTCATGTCCCAAGTATTGTACTAGCGTCATATGAGATTGATCTATTTACATCTTGGATTCCAACATACCAAAAAAACCTGCACAAGAAAAGAACTTGTTAACTTGAAATCTCTCAAGAAAATGATTGAAGTTTGAATATAAATTTGAACATGTTCAAATAAAAATATCGTGTGTACATGTGTAACATTTATATATAGACACACATGTGCACATCCCTTGATGGATTATATTCATGGCTTAGCGCCATTTTGCACCATTCAACAACTTGTTCAGCAGATTCAAATTGATCGGCATGAGGGTTCATCCGATACCTTCGAAGTGCTCGTTTTATACATGCCCCTGCACCGTCGTGCTCTACTTTTCCATGACCAGTCTCAAAAAAATTCCAACAATGTGTAATGTTTATTTTTTTATGAAGACGACATAACCAATAGAATGACCGTGAATATTTGAACAGACCCACACACCCATCTGACCATATCCAATGTCGATCGAATATGATTTCACATTCTTTCAATGAATCATAAAATTTATCAAAACAATGGTGTACATAATGTGTGTCGTGTGCTCGATCATCACTTATATAAAAGTGATATTCTTTAATAACATGTTGATTTGCGTTGGTGTTTTCTATGATATCAAGACTTCGTTGAGCATGTCTATATACAACGTGGACAAATATCGTGACTTGATCAAAATGATAATATTCACTCTGTATTTCTTTTTGTGCAGTGAATGTGTAATTCTCTGCAAAATCAACTACAGACAAAATTGCCCCTGGCTGAAACACTTCATGGGATTGTTTGAATTGTAGATCTTTCCATCGATCTCTATGTGAATGCTTGGTGTATTTATAAATTTCTTCCTCAAACTTCTTCAAAAAATCTATCACACAGATTTTATCTACCTTCAAATCAATCCTTTTGTAAATAACATTTGAAGAATGTGGAGCCGTGTTGTTGATATATTCATATCTCTTCCAATTGACTCTTATATTAGAAAATGATTGATCATTCATATCAATATGATACTTTGAATGAAACAAACTTAGATTTCCGCAACGATCACATTTATTTCCACCAACACATTTTTTTTGTAAAATAAATCATCATCTTCTCTTTCACATAGAATTTTAGATATAAAAACATGGAATGTGGAAAGCGAAGGTGAACCTGGCCATAAAGTTTTACCAAAATCCAAAAAAGTGTCATAATACAACTCAAATTCCACATGATAACGACAACAACAAGTGTCACGAATAGTGATGGGTCTAACAAACCATGGTTTTTGTTGCACAAATGTATTGATGGAAAGCAAATCATGGTTTTTGTTGCACAAATGTATTGATGGAAATTTTAACTTCTTTGTGCTCTTCTTTGTCACAACACATCCCTTGTATGTGTTGAAACACGAGATTCTTCCAACCAACAATTACGGGCCAATTCTTTAACATTTTCAGCAACTCTATCTTTGTAGGGTTGTCTAGAAATCAGTCCAAGAAGCAAGTTCATCATTTGCATCTATTTGCAATCAAAATTTTCTATGTTTTTGCAATGTTTTTCTTGACGATCCCATCGTTTTTTCCATGTGTCTTGTCAAACAATATTTTATATTGCTAAATGAAACAACTGTTGTTTGTATCACTCTATGTGCAACACAGACATCTTCTTTTCGATATTTTCCAAAAGTTTTTAATACACTAGTTAGATTGTTAAAGACATTATGTTTCACCTTTGTATCCTTTGTTGAATTTTGAATACCCAATAATGATGTAGCTTCTTTTAAATTTCTTGACTTCATTAGACAGAGTAAAAGTTGAGCTTGTACTGTTACTGATTCATCTTTGAAAAAAGTATTATACATATTCTTAGTTCGATATCTTATATAATGCTTAGATTTTTTCTTCCCAAATTTGTCAGTATCAACATTTTCTAATATTTCATCATCAATATCGATAGATTCTCCTGCATATTTCAATTTAAAGTTTATATTAAAAAACATAACCCGAACACAAATTCACTAAACTATATATACTTGAGTGTTCATCTTGTATTATCTAAATTTATTTACATACCTATAGGTGATTCGTCTTATGCTTCAATTTCGGTTTCAACGTCTTCTGCTTTAATTTCGGTTTCAACGCCTTTTGCTTCAATTTTGGTTTCAACGTCTTCTTCAACATTATGAGACAAAACTATTTATGTTCTTTGAAAAACATCAAATTGTAATTACAATCAATTATATTATTTACAATATTTTAAATTTGAATTCTCTACTTTGAATTATGTACTTTCTGAATACAGTCCCAATGTATGTCGTGTGCTCAATCATCATATGTGCATGCATACCTGGTTGAACTTCTTCTTGTTGAAAATCTCTATTGACATTATCATCGTTTCTTTCTTCAATATTTGCACGCTCTCGTTTCTTTCTCCAATAATGCTCTTTCCTTTGTTCATTTTGGCGAGTATCATCTCGAGTGCGATCAAATTTTTTCTTGCGCAAACTTTTTTTTCCCATGACTTTTATAGTTATCTGTAAAAGATATGTTCAAAAAAGACTTCACCTTGAAAAAATGCTCAACATTTATCTTTCAACATATAAATTGTTATTCCAATAAAAACTTGAACAAACATCATTTACCTTATTCAACAAAAACCAAAAAGATGATTCGAAACTTTGTTTAGGTGCTCTAGAAAACCATCATGTATCGATATCGATCCTCATATTAAGCCTATGGAACAGAGGGAAGAAATAAAGAAAGAAAAGAATACAACTGCAATTAGTAATAGAAATGATTTGAAATCCCTAACCTTGAGCTCATATATGTCCGTCCATCCGATGAATTGTGTTAAATGTGTTTGGTCGAAAGTGTATTTATACGATTTGGCGCGAAATGAAACGATACAATGTGCCTTTTCATTTTTTTCGATCGACAGAATTCACTCAACACGCTTTCATCCGAAAGAAGGTTTTTTTGGCCGAAAACCTTGGAAACCATTCAGTTTTGACAGTTTCCATTAGAATTTAGTCTTTTGGCCAAAATAATATTGTTTCAGCCAAAAGATTATTTCGGCCGAAAACATGAAATTGGGACTGAAAACAAAAACCAGAGAATTGCCCCAAGATTACTTGAACTTCGAAGGTTGCGGACTCCTGCAAATATTGAGAATTTGGTTTTGAAAATGACACCAGCATTTCCAAAATTGAATCTACTTTCAATTCCTATAATTTTTTTTCATTTTCATTATTTTTATTTTTATCTAATTTTATTTATTTTTTAAAAAAATCACTGCATAATATTTTGAGCAGACATTATGATTCGGTGAAATGAAATATCGGTATTTCTAAAATATACAGTGAAAAATTTAGAAAAAATTATATTCATAATCCTTAAACTGTTATTTTCAAAAGGGTATATTTAGATTTTACTTTTAAGAAAAAATTAAGATAGATACAAGGTGTAGAAAAACATGTGTTTAAAATCTGCAATGTTTTCAGCTTGGTCAACTTCAAAAAATTCTAGAAATTATAAATTTATCCATCTGTTAGATTCAAAATTATAGTCATAATAAAACAGAGTCTCTGTAGATTGTTGCAGTATATTTCGTTTCTTAAAAACATAAGTTTAATAATAGATACATTGTTGTGGGAAAAAATAACTCATTATCATTCATTTCATGTTTAAGGAACATACTATTAAACAATTGTCAAATTGACATAACAAATCTTGATAAAAAAAAATTGAAAAATAGTCATTGGAAAGATAACAAAATTCTTCACAAGTTTTGTTTTTACTGTAAAGTGAAATTCTAAATAAAAAAAATACTTTTGTATGACAGAAGTTGAAGAACTTGTGAAAATACAGTTTTTTTTATCATAAAACAAGCAAAAGTCTTACCCATCTTCATGATTTCACCCCTTGGTGAAATATAACTCAAACTAGCAACTAGATCAATTAAAACAATAACTGGTTAATTATGTATCATACCTTCAATTTCTACCATTGAAGTCTGATGATCTTCCTATTGATTTTCCAAGGTTGTGCTGATTTTTGGTGTAGACCTTGCTATCTCACCAATTGTAGTTGCTTCATGTATTGTTTGCACAATGTTATTTCCCTTATCCCTGAGAGGACAGTCTTTATACTAATGTGGACCACTGCATTCCCAACATTTCAGTGTCTCTTTTTGGGCAATTTCTTTATTGAAGAGGGTTAGTGGTTTGGTACCCTTAATTTCAGGCATGTTGAGAGGTTTACTTGTTCTGAACTTATTACCTCCTTGAAATCTCTTATCGACATTTCTATTAGAGTAAGCTCCCCCTTTATTCTTAGGGTCAAGCCTCTCAACCTTTTTCCCATTCCAATTCTTAGAATTCTCATTTCTATTTTTATACTTCTCAAAATGAAGTTTAGTTTTCCTCATGGTTTCTTCCAATGTTTTTGGATTATCAAACTCAATTTGTTCTTTATAATAACTAGGTAGGCAACTCAAGAATCGTTGAATATTTGGTTTTTCATCCACAATATAAGGCACATAACACAACAAACTCAAAAACATACTACATAAATCTTTCATTGTAATATTTCTTAGTTTTAGTTCATAGAACTCCTTGGCTTTACCCTCATAATATTGTTCAGATAGGTATTGTTTCTTAAAATATCTCTTAAATGTTTTCCAGGTGATTTTTCTCTCCTTAATACTTTTTACTCTTTTTATATCCTTCCACCATATGTCTTCTTTTTCTGTCATATTGTAGATAGTCATCTGGCATTTAAGCTCACTTGAGCAATTGTAGATTTGAAAATATTTCTGCATCCCAGAGAGCCATGCCTATGCTTCCTCACCAGTCTCCACTTCTCCATTGAAGGTTGGTGGTTTAATCTTCTTAAATTCTCCCATGACTTCATCATGTTGTTTAGTTTTCTTTTTTGTTCTTTCTTTAGAATTAGACCTACTTTCAATAGATGTTTCAGTGTCTTTTGTATCCTTGTATACTGACTTTGTCTCAGATTCTGAATACTCTAATTTTCTTGCTTTCCTCTTTGGTTGGGCTATCTTAGAGTTGTTGGAATTTTTCCCTTTATTTTTATCAGTATTTTGATTGCAAAATTTTTCTAGCAGATTTGCATTTAGTTCCTCTTGAGTCATTAAAATTATTTTGTTATCTACTCTCATAGTTTTTAGTTCTTCTCTAAGATATGTTATTGTCTTTATAATTTATGAATGTCTATAATTATTCAGATCCAACCAGAGTTGTCCATCACCTACATTCCCTTGTTTAGGATTCTCTTTATGAGGTTCTTCTCCCTGAGTCTCATGTACTTATGTCATTTTCCTGCAAAATCAAATTAGTTTTCTTCCTAGAGGTAAGAAGAAAATCAAGAAAATTTACATGTTAGATTTTTCTTTGATAAAGCCCATAAAAAGGCCAAGTGTTGTAACCTACAACTCTGATACCATTATGTCACATGCCTAAATTTCCATTCCAATTATATATATATATATATTCAACCATAATAATATATTTACTTCTCGTCACCTATTATAGTATCTTGTACTATAATTAGTGGAACAACTCGATACTTAACAATTTAGTTCTAAAAGATTATCATAAGTTTGATTCTACTAAGACTAGATACTTGATAATCCTACATATTTTTGCTTTTACTAAGTTTCATAATTCTAATTGTTATATCTATAGTCATTTACAATTTAAGGACATGATTGGCGCCATGTATAAGGGTCTCTTCAAGGGTTATTTGTTTTTTTTTATGGCTATATGTTCCCACTCAAATCTATTTCATTGTTATTGTAACTTTTAAATGCATCGTACCTTATATGCGTCCATGTAATTCGGTGTATAAAGTTTGTAATTTTATTAACCTTGTTAAAGTGTTCCATATATAAACTGAATTAATTAATAGTCAACCAATATATATAAGATTTTTTTGTCATATCGTTCAATGTATAACATGTATTAACGAGTTTCAATGTACAACATGTATTACCAAGTTTCAATGTACAACACCTGGCATACGAAGGATGACTCGTACATAAGTGGATTTATTGTATAGTTTTACGAGGAGTTAAACTCATTTTAATATTGTTTCTTCATTTAATTTCTCACCAACTTTCCTTCATTTAAATTGTGTATCATATGGTTTATTTATCATGCAACGACCCTACATGCGCCACCTGTGGGGGTTACTATCTCGAGGATATTTACTTGACACTTGTCCTAAGGAAGTATATGTGTAGAGTAATATCGCTTACAGGTGTTAGGGTTTTTCCTGTTGGAACCTTAACCCTTCCGACCCCTTCCTATCTTGGCTCATTTCACATTTCTCAGTTTTGTTTGCTCTACATTATGCCCATCCTGAGAGATTTTAAGGTTTTATAGGATGCTCTTGTATCCTTCGAGAGTTCCTTGAGTTACAGTATGGAATTCTGATTGTTCAAAACCTTATTTTATTTTATGGTGGAATTATTTGTGCGAGAGACAAGGCATTTTAGCTTGTAGTTGGTTGGTTGATATCGTCCCTTACTGGTAAGAGATTATAACCTTCTTTACTCATTTTGGTTTTTTGTATGATTCGTAGATTTTATGCTTCTAGTTTACTATCCAATCCATTCAAACGGTTAGTTCACACTTGTGTTATTTCGTCAGCTCTGGTTTAAAAATGTCTCAATGATATTTATCTTGACAAACTTCTCGTCTCTATATCTACTATAAATTCGTGCCTATAACAAGATGTAATTTTGGATGTGGTGAGTCTCGCTTCTAGTTATCCTATAGTCCAAAGGGTTTTCCCCTTGGACCTCAGGGACTTATCGTTCAAACCCAGTTCTATGCAATATGGGGTACGAGTTACAGTAACAGGTTTTACTATAGATATTAGAATTCCTTTATTTTATTGTTCTCGTTCTGGTCTATGATTAAAGCCTTTTCCAATCATTTATTTGTCCTGAACTTAGTTAGGACTACTGTTAAAATGAATGTGGTGTTTGCACAGAGTAGAAATGTTCTTTTTGTTTTAATATTCTATAATTGCGTCGTGAATTGCATTCTTAATCTTGGGTATTTAACTAATGATGGGCCCTTTTTATTGCTTCAAGGGGTACCCATCAGCTATTCGACAACCATATACAATTGGGTGTGGTTCAAAAGTGAAGGAAAGAGATATCAAGGCATTATGTACAACCATGGTAATTTCCTCTATGTTTGCAAGTATAGCTTTTATTGATTAAATAAATTTGTATAGCATTCTAACTTGTTCACTGTGACGGTGTAGGTACTGAGGAGGTTGGTACCATGGTGACTCAGAAATACCCTTGCTTGGAAAGGTATTTGGGTTCCATTCCTTAACTATTTTCAAGTTTGGCATCACAACATGTGACTACTCTGTTATTACATTTGGTAGAGCTAGTCATCCGAAATAATTTTGTATAATTATTCAAGAAATTATGTGACTTAGAATTGTTGCATTTTACAATTTTGTAATATTGTGTACTTTGTTTACGATTCTTTTTTTCTTATAAACAGTTGTTATTTATCTCTTTGTCAAACTCAGTTTATTCGCAATTGTTTATGTGTTAGACATAAGTAGTTATTACAAGTGTTGAACTATGTTCAATATATCATGATTCCCTTTCGAATATATATACAGTGTAACTTGTTGGACTTTGTTTAATCTATAATGATTCCCTTTTGAAATATATACATTGTATGTGGTTGGAATTTGTTTAATCTATAACGATTCCCATTCGAAATCCAAGGGGTTGCCTACGTGGCCTCTTGCAGAATTATGAGTTCTAGCTTGTTCTGTGTAATATTTGAAAATCACTATGTCAAGTCATTTTTGTGCGTAGCCTTCTCGAGCTATCAATTCACATCATAGGAATGGCGTCCCAATCCCTTTTCATGAATTCTTTTTGTTTGCCTGGGACTTATGACACTTGTCTTGAGCCTCCTGTTCATTGACCACCTGTCAGATTCAATTTTACACATGTTCACAAATTCTTTTATAAAACTAGAATGTGTCTTTTGGAAGTTGAGTTAACTCCACAGCTTGTCTCAGTCTACTGCCACTTGGCCAACCCCTTTGGATTCCTAACTCCCTCTTTAACAATTGCTTCAATATGTGTTTCATTTTCCATGTGTGTTTATTTTCATAAAATAATAAAGTTTTACAATTCGGTTTTGGTCAATAAACCAATTTATCTTTTAGAAAAATTATTAAAATTCTACAATAGAAATAATAATTAAAAATTCAAGTCTTGGGTATTACACATGACTTTATCATTATCTAATTATTATTATTAAAATTAGAGTAAATTAAATTTGTATATACATATTTTTCATTTGATAATTTAATAAGTTAAATTTTTTTATTAATTTAAAATTTTAATTAAATTTTTAAATATCTAACTAAATTTAAATGGAGTAAAATTTTAAAGACAAAATTATGTGATGCATAAAACTTAAATTATCTTTTAAAATTTGACACAACTCAACCCATTTTTAAATTGAAAATGAGATTTATTTGGTACGGAATTATTTTATTGTTTTAGTGTGTGGGTTCATCCCTTCTTTAATTAGTGTATTCATGTGTAACTTTTATAAAAAAAATATTTTATGTGTAACTTTTATAAAAAAAATATTCCGACCAAATGTAGAGTAGGTTAGGTTTTAAAATTTTATTTAATTATTCAATTATTGGAATTTTAAACATTAACGTATTAGCTTGGTCAATGGTCAAATTAAAATAAAATAAAATAAAATTTGGAAAAGAAAACGATAATAATAATAATCATGGGCACTTACCATTGAAGGTAAATTTAAAAGAATTATAAAGAATTATAAAGTAAAATGACAAAATATCTTTCAATATTTTTATTAGTTAACAAAATTTTTATATTAAAATTTGGTATTTATGATTTAGCTATATATAATGTATTTAAGTATATATAATGTATTTAAGTATAGGTTTTTCTTGAAATTATGTAAACTTTACTTAGTCTTAATGATGATGGAAAACAAGGATACAAAGTATCTTAGAAATATAGATAGAGGTTGAAATAGTCATTTTTTTTGTTTTAGAGTAACACCTTAAATTACTTATGCTTGGTTAAGTGTTAATCTTCTTCAAACATAAGAAAATAGGTTAATGACCTAAGATCCAAAGGTATCCAACAATGGTAAGTGGAGGTAAATCTCAGGATGCTACTAAATCAATAGTTGTGAGTACTAAAGACTTTTTCATGTCTTGAAAAAATATGTCAACTTTCATAAGGGAAGTATCAATTCATAAATTGTAACAATCTTTGAATAAAACATTTCAATTTTACAAAATTGAATTTAGGGAGAGGTTGGAGAAAACTTTTTAGCAACAAGGATGGAGCTCTATGATTGGGTCTCGGTTTTTATCATTTACCATCTCGATAGAAAGGGAACTATTGCAATCGAAATTACAAAATCAACACAGCTTCTAGATATTATCTACCTCATAACAGAGTATATACTTGCAAAGCAATGGGAACTGTAAATGGAAACCATTAAAATATAAATCAACAATAAATATCTATCTATACCACAATAATGAATATAATAACACAATTCATAAACTCAAAAATATGAGCCAATGTGGTACCTATGGGGTAGGCCCTTTCTCCAAGTGTATGTTGCCTCACAAACTCTTAAAACATAATGCTACAGCGTTTAAACACATTTTGAAATGAATTGGCTCTTCTTATTAAAAGGGAAAATGAATCTTCACAGAGTTTATCTCAGTCACAACATCAATACTTCCAGATCGCTCCATTTGGAGCCAAATATCATACAAATATATATCTAGTTTAAGTCCAATTTTAGAAAATAAGCAACAAATAAAAACAACTAACAATTGCAATACAATTTGTCCCTCTGCACCAGATTTCCTTAGTTAGAATGAAGGGTTCAATCCACCATTCATTCTTCATTCACTACAACAAATCCATGTGATTTTATCCCATTTTTGCTCTGTTTTTTTCTTCCAAAGTTGGTTTTAGTGTATTTTTATTCAATTTTTTGAAAAAGTCGGCGATATTTATCGAGATGGAGCTATTTATGGCATTTTTTGTGCCAAGTACAAAATTTAGGCGCTAATAGCACCGGAACTTGCGCCCCATTTAGTGTTGGAACTTGCGCCCCATTTAGCGTTGGAAATAGCGCCCCCTTTAGTGCCAGAGATATTGTCCCCTTTAGCGCCAGAAATAGTGCCCCTTTTAGTGCCTGATTTAGCGCCCCAGTTAGCGCCAGAAATTGCATCAGATGTAGCCGGATTATCCTAAATAATTAATTAGGTGAGGTGTTGGGGGTTAGGTGGATAGGGGCTTTGAGGATTATGGGATTTATGGATTTTGGGTACAAGTATTAAGGGTTAATGGATTAGGGGTTAGGGTTTAAAGGATTAAGAGTCAAGAGATAAGGGATTTGGTGCTTATGGGTTAAGTAGTTTAATGGTTAATTGATTAGGGATTATGGGCTAGGGGATTAATGTTTAAGTGCTTAGGGAATAGGGGTTTATGGATTAAGGGCTATGGGATTAGTGTTAAGTTCTTAGGGGTTAGGGCTTAGAGGTTTGGGTATTTAGGGATTTTTTGTTAAGGGATTAGTGATTAACTAAGGTTGAGGACTTAAGGGTTAATTAGGGATTAGGGATTAAGGCTTTAAGGGTCAATGGATCAAGGGTTAGGGGAGTTATGGTTTTGTCTAATCTCTATTGAAATTTCATGGAACCTCTTCCAACACGTCAATCACCAATGTCTTCCATCTATGTCGCACGGTGAGTAGTGAATGGAGCCAACGTTGAAATTTCTTCAAATTGTTCCTGTATGCATTGAAATTAGACATGGTTAGACTAGACACATGCCTTGACGATATGTGAGGGCTTCAAGATTCAAGGATACATGATGTCCCCACATAATCTTTGATTTCATCCACATTTTCATCAATGTTCATCATCCAGTCTCATTGTCATCGTCTGTCATTCACATCTACGGAATTCTTGTCGAAACTCTCTTGAAATGTCATGGAACGTCTTCCAACATGCCCATCACCAATGTCATCCACCAATGTCACACGGTGAGAAGTGAATGGGGTTTAGCACCTGATGTTCCTAAATAGTTAATTAGTTGAGATGTTGGGGGTTAAGTGAATAGGGGCTTTGAGGATTATGGGATTTAGGGATTTGGGGTACAGGGATTAAGGATTAAGGAATTAGGGGTTATGGTTGAAGGGATTAAGGGTCACGAGATAAAGGATTTTGAGCTTATGGGTTAGTTATTTTAATGGTTAATGGCCTAGGGATTATGGTCTAGGGGATTAATGTTTAATTTCTTAGGGCATAGGGGTTTATGGATTAAGGGATTAGGAATTAGGGTTTAAGTGTTTAAGGGTCGATGGCTTGGAGGTTAAGGGATTAGTGATTAACTAAGGTTGAGGGCTTAAGGATTTAGGGATTAGGGATTAAGTCTTTAAGGTTCAATGGCTTAGGGGTTAGGGGTTAGGTCGAAATTTGACATGGTTAGATGGGACACGTGCCTTGAATATGCTATGCGAGGGTTTAAAGAGTCAAGGATACCTGACTATTGGCCCAGGGGCAGACCCAGGGTTCAACGCTTCAACAACACACCAACAAAACCCTAACTACCAGCCCTTTTAGCAACACCTGCGAAGCAGATGCAGTCTCACCCGAGGTAGAGCCAGGGGGGTTATAGGACTCAAGTGTCTGTAACCAAGTTGGGACATAGATCTGTGATTATAAAACTTCACAGAGTACTTATGAACAACACACATTAATTCATTAGATTTATTCACATCATCGATCAAACCCTAAGTACAGATCGGTGCAGTAACAGTGACAAAATATACATCACACTTAGCATCAGAAGTTAGATCTAACACATTCAACATAGACAAAGCACTAAGCATTCATAGATCTATATATCATTCATAATAACCAATGCACTAAGCATATCTACAGCATAAGTATCACAGCACAAGAAAACCATCAACACATGATATACGTGGTTCACCCCGGTGTGGGGCTACGTCCACCAATGAATTCTTCTTCTTTATCGGTATTCAATCTCTTACATTCATCTGCTCTTCTGCACTAATACATAGAGCCAAGCTTCGCACTGGATAAGTGATATGCGTACTGCGCACCAGATCCACCTTCCCAAAATCAGGTCAAGGCACAGATCCAACTCCTCTACTAAGCACAAAGCCTTACATACATGGTATGTTGAACAAAGCAACTCAGAACTACTTGCCTCTTGCACTTAGCAACGTACTTTTTCTTTCACTTAGCTACATACTTTTTCTTTCACTTAGCTACATACTACTACTTCTACATTACATCCTTACATATTTATACTTTTTTAAAAAGGCCTAATCATGGGTAAACCCATGGGCCGACATCCCATAACCCATTACATAAACCCTAATGAACCCCTTGTTGGGTCCACAAAACAAGTGAGATCCCGTTATCTCAATTCTGCCTGGGCGCTCCATCTTCGACCAGCCTGTCAATGTCCAAAAAGTGGTCAATCATGACCAATGTTTCCTCAAAACTTATTCGAGGGCCAACAAGCCCCCAACACTCACCTATGACTCGTCCCAAGTCACTCAGATCTAGGAAATGTTGCTTCAAAGGCCTTGAGCTTAGCTCAAGCTGCCTTGACTTGTTGCTTCGCCTAAGCCTCCTACTCAGTGAACTCCTAGATCAATTTCTTTGTAATAGGCCCTTCTAGGCGTTGTTCCACTGTCGCAACCACTTGGTCTAGTTGCGATCCTTTTCCTTTGATCTCTTCAAACACCGCGTAGGCTTCCTCCTGCACCGGTTGTAGCCTCTGTGTAACTTCCATTACTCTGCCCTGGATGGTAGTAATTTGTTGTTGGGCCACGCGTTGTTCTTGTGATCTCTTCATTCTCTCGACCGCAATGAGTGACGTCATATGTTCTTGAACTGTTAGTGCATGATGTTGCTCCTCCTTTAGCTATGCTTCAAACTTCCTAAGCTCTGGGTCTTTTGTGAGGCATTCGTAGGCCTGCGCACTTATGTTTCTTAGCTACTTGCATTCTGAGGTGAGGACTTTGATCCTTTCCACAACTCTCTTAGTGGCTTCCTCCCTCTGGTCATGCACTTCCTACAGAATGCTTGGTACTGCTCGAAGTTCCAACTCCGTTACCCTTGCTTGAAGCTGTTGGATGGCCTCAACGAGCTTCGTCACTTGGACCTCAACTTCCTCATGTTATTCCTATGCTGAGTCTAGCACAGAGCAAAGTGCTTTACTCACTACTTCATTGATTGTAGTCTACTCTACAATCAGCTTGTCCTTTTCCTTTTGTATCTTTGCTTTGTCTCCCTTGAGCATTTCTTGGAACTCATCTCTCTTGTTTTCATACACGATTACATAGTACCGCGCAACTCGCAGTTGCTCCAAGATCTCCTATTTTTTTTCCTTCGGGGCTTTTGTAGCCTATTCCTTCTCCTCTTGGACTCGCTGAAGCCAAGCCTCTATTGCATCTGCCAATCTTCTAAGTTGGGCTGGTTCATCCCCCAAGTCTACAGTCTTTGATGAGGAGGGCGCAGTAGGTACTGCGCGGCTAACTTGAATAGTTTGATGTATCTCCTTTATCTCCTTCTCAAATCTTACATACAACTCTTCTTGCTTCACGCCATATCTTTGTAAGAGGTCCTCAGATGCATCCTCCATCGCTCTGTGGACTAGACCGATGTCATCCTCCGTGAGCATAGCCTCTAGCTGGGGCTTAATTGCATGGGTCTTCTTTCTTGCTGAGGGTTTCTACGGAGAACCCTTCCTCTTCTTCGATGTTTATGTCTTGGTAGGGGGGTCCTTCGGTGGTGTAGCTTCACCTTCTTCTTGTTTTTCTCCTTCTTCCCCTCCTACTTCATGATGTACTTCATCTCCTCCTCCTCCTGTGCGTGAGCTAGGTCTACTTTCTTCCAAGGCATTGTCCTCCTCATCAGTCTCTATGTCTTGGACTTCCTCATTTTTCTTCTTCTTCTTCATGCTGGTATGTCCAACATGCTCGGCCCGGGTGACCAAGGAGCTTCCGATGATTTTAGGTTCAGAGAGTTCTGCATCATCGACTGGTACAAGGAACTCTGTCGGCCACTCCTTCATGATTTGTTCCATGTCTTTGTCGGTCATCTTATAGTAGGATTGTAATTGCTCCTTGCTCTCATCCATGCGTACAATGATATAAATGAAATGTCGATATGCACGGAACTTATCTAATTGTTTGTACTGATGCAAGGTTCACAGTGTCATGTGTGGGAACATTTCAATAGCAACCTTCAGCTGCTAATAGTAGGCATGGAACATTACATTCGACTGCCACTGCTTTGACATGTCATTCATGTACCATAGGGTCGAGAACTTCGTGGCCAATGGCTCCAAAGGTTCAATATTTGTGAAGGCATCTCCTTCCATCATTTTCCAAGCGACAAATGTGATCAACACAAGAAACCGGCTGAAATGGAACTCGTATCCTTGATCCATCTCTTCACGGTAGTATTTATCGAGCTCGTTGATGATGTAGCTTGCCCAATTCATTTGCATCCTCTCCACGCATTTTCCTGTGAGATCCACCACGAACCCAGTGACCTACGTGGGGCGGTTCTTTATGACAATCTTTCCAGCTATAAGTTGGCAAGCAAGGCGTATTGCGCCATCCTGGATAGTACTGTGTAGCCTCACTTTCCCTTTTCTACTTCATCATATGCCTCCTTAATGCATTGTGCCAAGGAGCGATCTGAGGTATTCCCTGGGTAGAACTACTGAGGATCTAGTCCCTGCATGCTCAGTACCATGATCAGGTGGATCAACGTCAGATCCACAGTAATTTTCCTGTCGAGCCACAGGTATCCTCCATGATAGAACAACAAGAGGATTTTAATGCAAGTGTTAACCTCCTAATGTCGGCCAAAGTGAGGAATCTTCATGACATTGAGTATCGTGGACTACATGAGCTCCTTAATCCACGACTGGGATACTATGTGGGGCTTCTTCCCAGTCATCTTCATCAAATATCTATGGGGCGTGAGCATCGCATTGTTCTTTCTATCACCAAGGTTGAAATCGTTGTTCTTCAATGATGGGATCTGTCCCAACTAGCTTCCTTCTATGCGTATCCCCTTCGGGATGTACGCAGTGATCAACGTGTACTCAAAGTCCCATGGAATGTTTTCATGGTTAACTGCGCTAGTCAAAGGCAGGATGTAATGAGATAATATCGACAGGATCTACTTCATGTTATCCAGATCATCACGATGCTTACTTTGCTTCTCAGTAGTGGGGTTAGTACATTTCGAGCAATGTCCAGTCGAAGGGGAATCTTTTAGTCCCCTGGTCGACGATGCCTATACTGTCTTGGACATAGCTTTATCAGCCATAAACTTCTTCAGAACTTCTTCAATGGATTTCTCTAGCTCGGTGCGCTCGGCCGACATTCTCACTGTGAACAAATAATTCGGGGTAGGTGAACGGATAGCGGGGTAAAAAAAAGATGGTGATGTATGATATCACTACTCAACACACACAATTAATTTGTTTCTTGTCTCAAATAATCACGGGTAGAAAAAAGTGGTCATGGCACAGCGTCCAATGGGTTAAATAAGCAAGTGTCGTAATGGATTCCTCTAACAGGTAGGAATGCCTCAATCAATACGAATTAGTTCGTTGTGGCACAATCTCAATGTCCCAAACGCGGTCTATTCACCCATAAATGCATTTCCTAGTCATTCGGAGCATCGTTCTAACGATTGGGGCACCTCCAACGGTCATATAGCTTTGTCGGTGCAAAGTCCCATTCCGTGTGGTTCTCCTGTTCCGGCGAGGTTCAGGGCCTGCAATCCTGCCTCCTGCGAAGTATTTTCTGTAACTTCTTGTAACTTTTCTAACTTGGATTTCTTCTTACTAAGCTTCCTTTCCTTCTTTCCTATGATCCGAGTCTCTCTAATTGTTTCTAGATTCCTCTTTTCATTCTTATTCTTATATTCTCTTAGTGTAGTAGCTTCGCACTGCTGATGTGCTCTCGAAGGGTTCAAGGTAATACCTCTTTTCTTATTAACTCCAGGGTGGGTATTCTTCTCTCTTACATGGATAGGTCCTTCAAACTTTCTTGCATTCTTTCAACCTTGATAGCTAATTCTCTTGCCTTCTACTATTTCGACTTAACTTGTCATTCTTCTATTAGTCGATCTATTTTCCTAGCTATGAAATCCCTTAGTTCTTGCTTTTTCTTTTATGTGGCTTCTTCCTCTGCTCTCCTTCTGATCTGATCCTTCTTGATCCAAGTTGTTCCTAACAAAAGTGGAAAAGGGGTGGTGTTCTCAACAAACCTAATAACTTCAAATTCTTCTTGAGTCGTTGTTCCATGGATGATAACAGTTACATTAGTAACTCTTCCACACAGGGTTATCATCTTTCCTTTGAACAAGCCTATTCTTCTCAGTGAAGGTACCATAGTAGGCTTTCCCAAAATTTCCCAAGTGCTTTATGTCATAATATTCACTTGTGTTTCCTCATCCAAGACACGGTCTATGTCGAAGTCTCCTATTCTTGTACTTATGCGTTGTTTTTATTTCAAGATCTCTAATAAATTGATATCTTTTTTATTATTCATTGCTTATTTTAATTATACTAACATAGTCTAAGCTTTCTCTGATTCTTTCTCTTTATGATTCTCTAACATGCACTTATTCTCTTGACTCATATTCATTTGTTCAACTTTAGCAATCATCCTTGGATATTCTTCAACTTCATGACCAACAGTTTTACAACATAGACAAATAAGACCAGCACCAGGGCATTTCTTAGCAAGATGTCTCGGTCTTTTGCAGTTATAACATAATGTAAATCCTCTCTTTCTCTTAAGTGTTCCCCAACCTCTCTTGTACTATGCACTGGGATCACAGTGATGGATTTGCAATCTGCAAAAATTCTTTCTAGGTTCCTGCATCCATTTATTAGTCCAAAAGTTCTGTCTATGCATAGGAATAACATATCTTTCTCTATTTCTATCAAATTTATTCATATCAACTCTTTCTTCTAATTGTACCCTAGCTTTCAAACTAGGACATAATCTATCAAACATACCAATATTCATTCTTTCAAAACAAAAATTTCCACTTATCTTACTCTTATCAAATCATAAAGCTTTACCTCTTTCAAGATCTTACCTCTTTTCTTCAGATCAGGTTTCTTTCTTAGCACAGAGCTTCACAAGTCAAGTAGAATATTGCGCACTACATCAGCAGATCTATGCACAGAGCTTCTCTTTTCTTTGCTTCAATTCCCAGCAATCACAGTTTTAGGTCCCAACAACAGGACCATTTGTTGGCACAGGGGCAGACCCAGAGTTCAACGCTTCAACGGTGCACCAACAAAAACCTAACTACCAACCCTTTTAGAAACATTTGCGAAGAAGATGCAATCTCACCCAAGGTAGAGGCAGGGGGGGTTACAAGACTCAAGTGTCTATAACCAAGTTGGGACACATATTTGTGATTATAACACCTCGTAGAGTACTTATGAACAACACACATTAATTCATTATCTTTATTCACATTGCAGATCAAACCCTAAGTACAGATCGACATAGTAACAGTGACAAAATATACATTGCACTTAGCATCAGAAGTTAGATCTAACACATTCAACATAGAAAAAGAACTAAGCATTCATAGATCTATCTATCATTCATAATAACTAATGCACTAAGCAGATCTACAACATAAATATCATAGCACAAGCAAACCATCAACACATGATATATGTGGTTCACCCCAATGTGGGGCTACATCCACCAACGACTTCTTCTTCTTTATTAGTCTTCAATCTCTTACATTCATATTCTCCTGTGCACTAAGCCACAGAGCCAAGCTTCGCAATGGATAAGTGATTTGTGCACTGTGCACCAGATCCACCTTCCCAAAATCAGGTCAAGGCACAGAGCCATCTCCTCTACTAAGCACAAAGCCTTACATACATGGTATGTTGCACAAAGCAACTCAGAACTACTTGCCACTTGCACTTAGCTACGTAAATTTTCTTGCACTTTGTTACATACTTTTTCTTTCACTTAGATACATACTACTACTTCTACATTACATCCTTACATATTTATACTTTTACAAAAAGGCCTAATCATGGGTAAACCCATGGGCTGACATCCAATAACCCATTACATAAACCCTAATGAACCCCTTGTTGGGTCCACAAAACAAGTGAGATCTCGTGATCTCAGCTCCGCCTGGGCGCTCCATCTTCGGCCATCCTATCATTGTCCAAAAAGTGGTCAATCCTGACCAATGTTTCCTCAAAAATTGGTCGAGGACCAACACTGACGTCCCCTCATAATATTCGATGTCCTCCATGTTTTCATGAACCTTCATTATGCAGTCTGATCATTTTCATAATTTGTCATTCCTATCTTGAAATGTCAGAACTCTCTTGAAATGCCATGGAATGTCTTCCAACACACTCATTTGAAATGTCATCAACCGACTCGACACAGTGAGCAGTGAATGGGGCCAACGTTGAAATTTCTTCAAAATGTGATTGTATGCAATGAAATTTTACATGGTTAGGCTAGGTGAATGCATTGACGGTATGGGAGGGTTTTAAGACTTAGTGAAATCATTGAGATTGAATATTGATGTTTTGATATGAAATAGGAAACTAAAATTGAACTTTAATTTATTAAATTTTCACCTAATTCTAGG